>CABFOS010121365.1:0-22481 GCA_900660315.1 Diretmoides pauciradiatus
GTCACAGTCCTGTTGAAAACATACACACTCTGCATGTTATTACACACATACACACAGTGCAGTCCACTATTCACATGTGATACAGTGCATCTTCATATTTGCACATCCATGTAGTCTGAACAAGGCTTAAACCTACATTCTCCCCTTTACATACCACTTACTTAAACCATATTGGCTAAAGTGAACAAAGACTTCAGAACAAGCCCTCTTTTAAGCATTGATGCGTCTGTGTTGTGTTGTAGTGTGGTCAGACAATGAAGGTGGGTGTGGAGCGGGAACCTCTCTCTCTGGTACATGACAAAGCACTCTAGGGTCAAGTTACCCCGCGGGGAGCATGGGGACCAAGAGCTTAGGTTACACCAGGACCAGCCCCGCCCAAGGTGAGAAGGTTGACGCCTGGATAACAGTTTTATAGTAGATGTACATGACAGAGAGGCAGAGCAGATCTGCTGTTAAACTGAACTACTGACTAGAAAGGGACAGACAGCACAGCAGAGATAGTGTAGTAATTTTAAGATTCATGGGGGGGACAGGTTGACTCCACTTAAAAGCAATGGGTTGCAATTCAATGAGCAAATCAAATTCTGAAGCAAATCTGTACCCAGTTTTTGCTTCTCCACATTAGCTTGGTTAAAATAGTGTTTGTAGATGACAAGCTGTGTGTGAGCATGAGCATCTCTCTTCCATCTGTGTGCTTTCACACATCAATCCTCATGCACATTGGTGAACACATTTGCACTGATCCCCCCCCCACACACACACACAGAGCAGTGAATCGCCAAAGCACAGGTCTCCACACCTCTGAGAGACAAGCCCATCAAACAAGATCTGCACACATAGTTTTCACCTGAACCAAGTAGCGTATCATTTACACACATACACATATTGTCATTGTAGCACAGCAATCAGGCCACACCAGATTACAATAGATACTTCCACAAACACATATCTGAACAGCACCACTGTTGGACAATAGCGTCCTGATCACTATCTCTGTCCACTGTTACCTACCTCCTGCCAAGGCTCCTTGGAGAAGGATGAGGCCTTTAGTCCCGCTCTATGACTCTTGGTCTTGTATACTCCATTGTAGGTAGTGTTGTGCTGAATTAAGGGCTGTTACTACTATGATTAAAGTCCGGTTAGTCTAAGCCAGTCAGATGATGGTACTTATTGACAGCAGGACATATACATCCACTCCAATCTTCTTTACTACATGCAAATAAACAGAAGCCAAAACAAATTCTGAGCCAGTCAGCGTGAACGAACGTAGCAATCACAGAGCCTGCGTCAACTTGTAGGAGCTTAGTGTTTATATGCGCTCTTCCCTGCCCCAGTGTTGGGGAATGGGACGAGATGGGACGATATTGGACTAGAATGGGGAGGGCTCCCCTGGCATGGCAGCTGTCCCTGCCAGCCCCTCTCTATCCCCCTCCCCCTGTTTCTCCCAACGTCCTGGTGTCTTCTGATAGGGTGAGAAACAGGAAGACACCCTCTTTCCCCTACCCGGGTCCTACGGCCTAGGGGCTAGACAGAGAGGGCATTGAGGGTCTGACTAAGAGGACGAGGGAGAAAGGGAAGGGGGAGAGATGAGGGGAGCTGCCCGGGAGATGCCATCTGAGTGGAGTCACGCTGCCGTCACAGGCCTCCTGACCCAACAACACAACTGAATGACAGAGGCTGAGTTTGAGGAGAGAAGGAGGGAGAGTATAGAGGAAATAACAGGCAAGAGAGGCAGTCCACTGTGTCTTACAGGTTGTCAGTTTACTTCGGTGGCCGGTAGGGCAGATGGGGTGGGGGTTGCTCTGTATGACTTGTTATTGACATTTCATATACTGTAGTAACTATTATACTTCCATCTGATAATCAAGGCTATGTTTCAAATTGTCTCACCATTCAATTTGTGTCGGTACACCACAACTTGAAGGAGCACAGATGCAATGAATTATAGTCTTTTCAGCCCACTAACATGCTTTCAGTGCTTGGCAGCATTAAATCTTATATGTGAATTGTTTGAAAAGTACATTGGCAAAAATCGATATTTTTATGCATTGCAGAACCTGAAATAACCCAAAAACAAATAACCAGGGCGGACCACCAACATATTAACATTGTATGGGAAACACTACACAACAGTGCAGAGACAGAAAGATAGAGGACGCGGGTTAGCTAAACCCTCCAGCACCTACGTGTGTGTCTGAGTACATGTAGATAGACGTACTTGCATGACCCTTCTCTATTCCACGTTTAAAGGCCTGCAGCACCTCAACCTTGGCCCCCAGTGAACAGTGGTCTTTGTTAGCGGTGTTATCACAGAGGCCCTCTACAGCATCTGGTACCCGGGCCTCACCTTGGAGTAAATAATCTGTCCATTCAAAGGGTATTGACAAGTCTTGTCCATTATAATAACTCATAAACTTTTGTTTGTGCAACATGTTTTTTTTGTTTTGTTTGTTTTTGTAGGCTACTAGGCTCTTATCCTCCTTATTTATTCCACACTGAGTCTTTAGTGTGTGTGTGGTGTGTAGGATGTTGTCTGTTATTGATTATGAATTATTTATTGTATGCTTTGTTACCATGACAACCTGCTGCTCAAAATCAATTGCCCCTTGTGGGATTAATAAAGTTGTTTGGATTGAATTGAATTGTGTTTATGTGTTTATAAAGCATCAAATCAACAATAGAATGTTTCCTTATGTGTGGAAAAGTCCTGTGGGATAATCAGCAATAGTTGGTTGCATCACAAAACCTGTGGCCTGATTCAAATCAAAGCCACACTAGAAGGAAGTAGAGAAATATATAAGACATGTATGTATGGCACCACCAGGGTTTCCCACAGAAAGTTGGTTAGTGGAGGGGGAGGCAGCAGCCCGGGGGGGAGGGGGGCGTGTTCAGTGTTATCAGTGGCGTAGGTTTCATTTGAACATTGGAGGGGACACATAAGCGGGGGCTCTGGGGGGTCATCCCCCAGGAAATTTTGAGCATCAAACACTCCATTTCCTGCATTCTGGTGAATTTTTATGTACTAATTTGTGCCCTTTCTGCATCAATTTATAAGTGGAAATGTCTTTATTTATATAAAGGAAAACACAAAATTCAGGCACAAGGTGACAATTCATAATATAATGGAACATAATGCAGTAAGGCTCTCAGGCATTCTGCATTGCTTTCAAATATTTATTCTCCTGTAGATCAACTTTTCTCATTTCATATTATCCCTGCTGAGTCAACACACATAATGAGCTCATAATTCATATTCATATTTTGGGAGTAAAAAAATCCCCAGTGCTGAAGAAAAAAGACCCTCCCGTCGGAGGCATTGTTGCGTCTATGAGTAACGTTATAACGGCTTTCCAAAATAAAAGTTTTCTGCTTCTTTCATGACGTATCCCCTGCGTCCCCGTCCCCCCGATATCTACGCCTATGCATGTTATATAGCCAGTGGCATATTCTGGCTGTGTGATCCATTCAGAATTCCAGCCAGAGACAAGACAATGTGCTTTTTTAAATCTGACACAGACAGAGAGGCAGAGCTGTTGGCATCACATGCAGCATTTTGAGTCTTCATTTCCCATCTGGGAAAAACTAAAAGATGATTTCTGCCTTTTCCCCGACATTGCGACTTGCTACTTCAGTTAATTACCATTGCGCAACAATCAACCACTGTCATCTGCTGGATGACTTTTACCCCCACACTACCCAGACGCAAGTGCTTTACATAAACTACATATAAAACAATAAGAAACAGCAGTTAACTCAGATATAATCTTATTACGCCACTAACAACTATAGACAATAATAGCAAAATAAAAAAACATTTTGATTTTGGGACAGTTTACATTCACTTCGGGACGGGTAACCTTGTTTTTCGGGACGATGGTGGAAAAAAGTTAGTCTGGAGCCATGATTCTGTGTTCTCCATAACTGTTGAATCTTTTCACATCTTTTCATGTTATGTCTAATTTTTGCACCAAATTATGAAGAGTAGTTAGCCTGGGAACCAGATGAATCTGCGAGCTCATGTTTTATTTTCTCTGGCAGATTGTCATTGCTCTGATTGATTGTAGCTCTATCAATTGCGTCCAGAGGCATTTTCATCTGCGTCCGTTGATAATGCCTCTTGGAAATCGAAAAGGGAGGTTCCAGACTAATACGCATTTGCAAATTGGTCTGGCTGGAGTAGTATCAATAAGAGTAAAAAAAAACTGATACCCATCCCTAGTTACTGAACCATCTCTGCAACACCACTCAGGCTCCACCAACTTCAGTTTTACTGCAATGCCATGCACTTAAAAGGCTAATTGTGCTTCATGCCATAGATAGCTTAATGCATCCTAAAAAGCCTTTAAGTGCACTAATTGCTAAAGCGAATGGACTGTCATCATGGGCTGTTAAAATGCTTAAACTCATTCTCCATATCGCTAATGGTTGATGAACGAGGCAGGCCTGTGGGTTTCTGTATTCCCGCAGCACAAGCATTTGGGACATCAGACAATACTATCCCTTCACAACATGGAGAGGTGTGCTGTTTCTATGACACTGGTGTTGGACAACGTGTGAAAAGTGAACTCATTTGTGTGTGAAGTGGTTCCTGGCTCATGGACCAGCCAGTGTTAATGTAGGCACAGCATGTGCCTGCCTGGCACATTAAATGCAATGGGCCGAAGAAGAGCAGTAGAGTAACAAGACACCAAATAAATTGCCAACACTTCATCAAGAATTGTACTAGCAGCCGTATTCAAACTTTTAAACAAATTCACTTAACAAGCAGGTTTACACGCAACCCTAGGTAAACCTATTACTGCAAAATGCATTGCAACATGCAGTAAGTACTATGCACGCACACAATCAATATATGCACAGACAACAGGAACACTCAAACTATAAGTATTGTATTAGTGCAGTAAGGAGGCATATCAGAGCTTGATTATGAGTAGTGTCATTGTTATTTTTGTTAATTAAAGGCAGTACCCCAAGGCTCCACCTGGCACGTCAAGTAGAGCCGTAAGGATACACTCCCATTCTAATCAAAGGGAGTGGCTCCACCGCCACTCTGTCACTCATTGGGTACCACATTTTAGCAGATACCAAATAAACAGAAATAAACAGAAATAAAAGCAAGACCGCAAAGTCTGTTCGCATCTCACCCTGAGCACGTTGAATGCTCATTTTCTCAAACAAGCATCAGTAGTAGACTAGGCTTGCTCCGGAGTCTGGACAGAGTCTTTACGTGAATCGCTCTTGTTAGTTTTTATGAGCCTCTTAAGTGTAGTGTAGTTAAATAGGCATATGAATAGTTTTTATCCATCTATTTCATTCATGTTTTAATAATTGTTTGTAAGGAATCAATGTCGGTGTGACAAAGATTTGATTGAAAAAGACGCATTTAGTCTATTTTCTGTCATTGGCAAAATGTTATCGTTTTTGGTCGATTAATTGATCGTTAACGTTGTCGATGATCGATTCAGGAAATTTCTTCAAATTGAAATCCCTAGTTTAAGCCATTCTGTTATAGATTTGCTTTTGTGTTTGGGGTCATTGTCACACTGCATGACCCAATCTCTGTTAAGCTTCAGATCACCGACTGTTACCCTGATATTATTCTGTAGAATTCCCTGATACAATTTGGAATTCATTGATCCCTCAATGATTGAAGCCGTCCAAGCCCTGAGGCAGCAAAGTAGCCCTAAACCATGATGCTGCCTCCACTATCCTTCGTGGTTGGGAGGAGGTTTTGCTGTTGGTATGCAGTGTTTTTTCTCCAAACATAGCGATGTGCCCCTTTGCCAAAAAGTTCAATTTTTGTCTCATCTGTCCACAGAATATTGTTCCAGTAGCTTTGTGGAACATCTAGGTGGTCTGGCTGGCAAACTTTAGACAGGCAGCAATGTTTTTTGTGGAGAGCAGTGGTTTCCTCCTTGGTATCCTTCCATGAACACTCTTGTCTAGTGTTTTTCTTATTGTGGACTCGTGGACACAGATGTTAGAAAGTTCAAGAGATGCCTGCAGATCCTAAACTGTTACCTTAGGGTTCTTTGTCACCTCCTTGACCATTATGCAGCATGCTCTTGCTGTGATCTTTGCTGGACGCCCACTCTTACACCAAGGCTCCACCAGGCACGTATGCGTCGCGTCGTAAGGCCACGCTCCCATTCTAACCAACGCGAGTAGCTCCACCGAGCACGTCTGACGCGTCCTCTACACTAGAATCAATGACAAAACATGCATTTGTGTGTGTTTTCAAACTTTAAGTACATGTGTGTATTAAATCATTTCTAGATTAGTAGTTGGAGTTGCATATTGCAGGGGGAAAGCCGCCGTCTTGTCACATTTGTTGAGATCACTGCCAATAAAAGACATTTTGCATTCCAGCATTCAATTGCATTGTATTTCCCCTACCGTTCTTTTTGCCGTGTGTCTCTCGTTGTGTGCAGAGACGCACACGATGATCATAAAACCCAACGTATTGTCAAAACAACGTCAGGTTTTATCGCCCGTGTCTCACACACACACACACACCCACACACACACACCCACACACACACACACACCCACACCCACACCCACCGGGCTTAACAACCCGATGTTTTGATATTGTTTGCGGAGTCATTATGTTGTAATAACCTCATTCATGGTGGGCTTCTACGTGCTACGGACGTGTCCAGTGGAGCCATTAAAAAAAGCTACGCTACATAACACGACGCAATGCGATGCTTACGTGCCCGGTGGAGCCTTGGGGTTAGGGAGAGCAGCAATGGCACTTAATTTTCTACATTTGTGTACAATCTGTCTGACTCTAGACTGATGGAGGCCCAAGTCTTTGGAAATGCTTTTCCAGCCTAATGAGCCTCAACAATTCTTCTCTGGAGGTCCTCTTCACTGGGGCATATTCCACAGAGACTCCTATCAACAGAGCAGACTCTGTTGGTAACCAAACTTTGAGGGTTTTTGGTATATGACAGGACACCTCTAAGCTACACCTGAATGTCATCTCATTGATTGGATCAACTGACTTAAATTTTCCCCTTTCATAGTCATTATCCTAGAGGTTCACATACTTTTCCAGCTTAGGACTGTTAATGTTTGAACAATATGTTAAATAGAACATACACAAGTATGCTATTTTTTAAATTACATTGTGTTTATCTGTTGTTATGACTTAGATGAAGATCAGACCATATTTCAGGAGTCATTTATTATGCAGGAATGCAGGTAATTCAAACTTTTTCTTGCAACTCTTGGAGAAATAACATTACTGCCCATCAGCATTATTTATGATCATCTTGTTTTTAGCCAAAAGCCTTGCAAACACACATGAATAACTGGTCAATATTGTTTGTTTTTATGTGTCATAGCAAAATGATTAACCTTGATCACAATCTATAGCTCAAAAGCCCTAGAGTGTAACCCATCATGCGGATCACTTACCATTTGTTTCACTTCAAGCTCTATTACACTTTGCACCATGTTTCTACCACCACATGCCACAAGCACTTCAAGAAGTTCCCGATCAGTATTGAATCAGTTATGAATTGATTGCATTTGTGTCATGGGGGGGGGTAACGTTTCTCATCAGAGGTGATTGAGGACCCCTTTTCCCAGCTGCGAGCAACTACAGTTTGGAAAACCCCATGGTGTTATAGTCTTAGGAAACACACACAGCAATGAGATAAGCATGGTCAACTCGAAAGTGTTCAGCAAATATGCTACATCGTAAATCCTAACCGACCAGTTTAGTGTGTGTGTGTATATGTGTGTGTGTGTGTGTGTGTGTGTGTTAACTCAACAATACCAACAAACAGGGAGTCATCTTCTACATGAGCTTCTTTAGGCTACTTGTCATAAACTGACTAGAACATTAAGCATAGATTCCATTCCAGTGCTTCTTGCATACAATACCAACAATGTAAATGGAGGTAAATACTGAAAGCTGTTTGTTAGCTTTGTCTCTTTTAATTTTTATTGAGGGTGTTTCTCAGACAAACAAGGAAGGGCTCGATAGGACACACACACACACACACAAAATTATAGTGCAAGTCCTCACAGTTCAGGGAAAAAGGATGAAGTATCAGGTTGTGGAAGCAGTAGCACAAGACACTCAAAACCAGCACCTCTGGTTGTCAGGTGTGTTTAGGCAAGGGTTTCCCAACCTTTTCCATCTGTGGCACACTTTGCAAATTTACAGAATTGCATGGCACATCACTCTCAAAAACATGAAAAATAAACACCCTGCAGCGCGCACAGACTAGGGCTGGGCGATAAAACGATCTTGATAAATTTTGCGATAAAATTAACGTGGATAACGATGATAAGCTTTGGACATTTTTACTCGATATGGATCTAACAGCCTATCACACAGCAACAATAAATATGACAACAGCCAATCAGTCTGCAGTTTTTGGCTTGCACGTCAAAGTACACGCCCATTTCCTCCATGGATCCACATTGTCAGCTCTGCAGGCTTCAGAGACGGAGGAGACGCTGGTCTGGTGACAACCACACAAACCACTGCTACCCTGCATTTTTCTCACCAACGCCAGATCAGCAGCGACCGGGACCGCTTAGGCAGGGGGTAATTGGCTATGTACAATTGGGAGAAAATGGGGTAAAAATCCAAAAATAAATAAATAACAGACGTAGCCGTTGAGCTAGCATACCAACTGGTTCACTACTACCACAATCATAGTTATACCATACCATATACCATAGAACAAAACTTTTATTACAATTTACCTGACAGTCAAATGCCTATTTTGCTTCCACATGAGCTTACTATTGTAGAGTCAGCTGTTTACAGCCTACAGCCTAAAGCTATGCTACCACTAGCATAGTCATGTCGGAGTTAAATACACCCGCATTAAACACAAAGATCCTCAAAGAAAAAAAGCTCTCACTCTGTCAAGTGTTTGTCATGTTCTGACCATAAAGAATAGTTTAAAACCACAATTGACCATCTGGTTTCTTAAACTTTCACTCAGGAGCAAAAATCAGCCTTTAAACATGAAAATAATGATTTGACATTTATTGTGATAATTATCGATATCGACTGATATGACATTTTTTATCATGGTAACATTTTTGGCCATATCGTCCAGGCACACACACCGCTAATATCCCTAATATCGGTATCGGCCCCAAAAATGCAGAATCAGTTGGGCTCTACTGTCAAGTCTTCTTTTCGTTCACAAGGTAATCTGATTTTGTTATGTAGGCCTGAGTAACACCTGAATACCTTGATTTGAGCTCTTCACAATTCGTCACAATAACTCTTGCACACGTTTCAAAATTGCAGCAAAAGCTCATGGGGGACAAGGCCATTGTCTCTCTGTAAATTTAATTGGTTTAGCTTTCTCAGTTTGCCCAGGTGCATGATTCACATCTACATAACTCCAGTGTTTTGTTAGCATTAGCTCAGCTCTCAGCAGTTCACTGAGTGTGTCTTAGCATTAGCTTAGCTCGCTGACTCTGGATGCATGGTTAGCACTTAGCAGCATGGAAGAGGCCAGGCCATCTGTCCTGTGTGAGTGGGCCGTGGGTAAATGACCTGCACCCCAGCTGCACTGACTCATACCAGCTAGAAACGGCTTCTCTGTTTGTTCCTCAGAAAAACACAGAGCGAGGGATAGAGAGAGAGAGGGAGAGACAGAAGACAGACAGGGTGAACATACAGTGAAGAGGAGGGAGGGAAGGTCAAGATACTGGGGATTGTGGAACAAATTAGTATGTGCTGCTATCCTTTAATCTACCAGAAATTACTACCAGAAACATCTTACAGATACAGAGAAAACAGACTACCTTTATGGTCAGTTGATATGACATAGGACAAAATCCTTTATACTCAGTGTCCCTTACCCAGGCAGGATATTAAACTTACAAGAGCAACCGGTGTCTCAGTATTGGTCTAGGTACTCTTGAATGCAGTCTTGTTGGAGGGAATAAAGAATGACTCCAGGGAGGTGAGAGAAATGTAAATGAGGCGTTAGGTGCTTATTCCTTGTTCATAAAGCGCAATATGCATAGTGGTGCTGGAAAATGTATTATGGCTAAGGTTGGGCAGGGAAAAAGGTTTCATGCTATGCTGTAGTTACAGTAATAGCCAATATCCAATTTTTATTACCAATTAAATTATGATTTAATACTTTTAATAATTTTTAGCTGGTTATGACAAAGACTGTGGAAATACTGTTTAGCGGGGCAACATGAACATGCCATTAATGCCATCCCATTCATTATTAATCATATCTGTTATAGTAGAAAATAATTGGTTTGGGAATACAGAGGGTTTTGGGGAGGCCTGGGAACCAAACTAATCTGTGAGCTCATGTTTTATTTGCTCTGGCAGATTAGTGTGGTCCCCCTCCCGTTCAGACAGATTTCCACCCAACCGAGTTATGGTCGGCCATGGGGCGGGTTTGATACGATGACAGAGGAGCGCCGTTGAGGCATTTCTGTAAAGAGCCAAGATGGCTGCTGTTGATGTGGAACCGTCTGTTGAATCCGCTATCGCGACAGTATTAACAAACTATATTTTCTCTAAAAGAATAAACAACTGCACTTAAAGCTTTTGTTGATAAGAAAGATGTGTTTGCTGTACTTCCGACAGGATTTGGTAAAAGTTTAATTTTACACGTCAATCAGAGCACACGTGTCATTGCTCTGACTGGTTGTAGGTCTATTTAATTGCGTCCAGAGGCAGGTTTGGTCTGCGCCCGTTGATAATGCCCCTTGGAAATCGAAAATGAACTGAGAGGTTCCAGACTAATGCACATTTGCGAATTGGTCTGGCAATGCCAGGCTAGTTTGGAGGGGGGTTGCCGGAATGAATTTTACAAATTTCATGTGACATTTTCAAGAATTTGGACAAATACCGGAATAGCATTGAAAAGGTTGCTTAATTGCATTTGCTGACGCAGAACTGTCCACACAATATTTCAATGACTATGCAATCCAACATGAAGCCCATTAACAAGTACGCAATCTTGTAAAGGACTGTTCTTCTGAAAGCTTCGCTATCAGGACCCTGGGACCGCCCGGAACAATGCCTGTTCTAAGAGAAGACTATAGAGTGTCAGAGGTTTTAGCGCTCATGGCCTTTGTGACGAGGTCTGTAGAAGGAGAAGGAGGGGAAGCACAAAAGCGCCTCTATGCTTAGTGCAGTAACTTGTATAAATCAGCCTTTGTTACCGGGACATGTCTGGGATGCTTGCTAAACAGCTATTTTTACATCCTTGAGCTCCAGAGAGGGCAGTTAATGTGCAAGTAAGAGTGCATGGCCTTTGGCTGAGCGAAACTGTTCAGTTAACGTCATCCGCCCTCCGCCTGCTGGAGGGAAAGGGGACGTCCATGAGAGACACGTCCATGACTGTGGCGCAGCATCCTGGACAGTGGTTAATAGTCAGACACTGCCACCAGCCTCTGGCCTCAATGAATGATCTGAAATCAGCTTTCCTGAACAAACTGCTACAAATGAAGCTCTTCTACTATACCGTGTCACAGAACCTCTACTGTAACATGCCGTAGACATTTAAGGTTCATATGGTAAACACTTGTCATCTGTTGAGATCATGATCATGCATGATGCAGTGTTTACACATCCAGTCACCTTATTGTAGTAAAAGGAAAAGGAATATTCTAGTGTTTCAAAAGTTCATTGCTCAATCCGCCAACCGTCACACAACGGTCTAACAGCCTGACAAACTAGCCAAGACCTAGAGATATAACTGTCAGTCTCAAGACTATTTCAGGCTGTGTGGAGGTTGTTATATGCCAACTGCATGTTCCTCTGATGCCGTTTCTGTGGTCATCCAGATAGACAAAGTGAGAAAAAAGAAGCGTGGGAGATGGGCCAGTGTATTCAGTACACAATAAAATACACGAAAGTACGAGATAGACACAGACAAACACATTAAAATACAGACACCTTAACACAAAACAGACGGCATCTGGATCCATTTCATCTGGCATAATGCTTCTTTTTCTTTCTTTTTTTTAAGAATCTCACTACATCAATTGAAATGAAACAGAGACTACTCAAGGCAGCAATATGCAACATTTTACCTTGGGGCGACCAAGCGCATGGCATCTGTAAAGCCCATTACAGGCGTTGAAGAAGCAGATGGTCAACACAGGCTTTAATAAAAGCAATTCACCCGTCCGTGTTTTTGAACAGGCCACGTCTGCCGCATGTTTAGCTTAGCTGTACTTTCTCTGAGTGCTGCTTTCTGCCATTGTTGTCGCTGACATCCTTGTGCCTTCACCTTGATAGTCACACCCCAGCTGACTGCTGGCTGCACCCGTATAACACATGCCCTCAGAAAACGGCCTAATAAACATAATTGAAAAAACAATTTCAGGCCGACATGGAGATGTAGTCATGTACACACAGGTTCACAGACAGACAGCGTGATAATGTATTGGTATTTCTATGTCACAGATATGCATATTGCAGTTTTGAATTGTAGTACTACTGCAGCATAACAAGGTGCTCAAAAATACAGACTAAGGAGGAGGTCAAAAACTGATCACCTTCACACCCTGACAGTTACTACCAATACCTGACTGGCTAACACCACCTCAACAAACATGCTTGTCCACTCCCACCCCCCACACACTTTCCCCAGGTGAAAGTTTTCCAGTTGTCTGGCATGTCCCTTCTCTTGGCTTCTTTCTCTCAAACACAAACACATACTGCCGGCCCCCAGACAGAGTGAGCACACCACTAAGCTACGCAGTATTAATAACAGGGCCTATTGAATATTACCTCCTATGCCGCTGGCTGACATCTTGTCCATAATAAAAGCATTTGAGTTTAAAATAGCAAGCCTACCTTCTGAGTCGGTTATCCAAAAGGAACTGCTTTCTCTGCGAGTCTAATGAAATTGTGAGTGAGTGAGCGTGTGTGTGTGTGTGTGTGTTGTTGTTGTTGTTGTTTGCTCCTTCTGCCTTTATCATGTGCTGCAGTGTGTGTGAGGGTCTGCAGTTTGTGACCTCTCCCTCCTCTGACTTCCTGTTCTATGTAATCAGGTTGTCCCAGACTCTCTTTAACTGCCACCGCTAAATCAGAGGGGAGGGACAGATGTGTGTGTGTGTGTGTGTGTGTGTGTGTGTGTGAGAGAGCACGTTTTAAGTTTTAAAAAAAAATGAAGTGGGAGTGCACCCCCACATATGTATTTCAACAGATAAGGGCAGAATTATTGAGTGTTTGATTGAGTAACAAATACACACACAATGAAGAGCAACAAGTTGCATTGCCTATTGAAGATCCACACATAACTTATGACCATAAAGAAATGCACGTTCCTCTAACTTTTCTTTCTTTATAGTGTCACATCTAAAAGCTCCATCCTTCTCTTCCCTGGGTCTGAGGCTTCCTCTCCTTCCTGTGGAGACTTTATGATTCTGTTCCTATGATTCTATCATGGACAGTTTCCTCCACATGCCTGCTTCCCAAGCACTCTACCCTTGGCAACACACTGATCCCATACACTTCTGCTAATACTACAAAGATTGACAATGACAACACACCCTCTCAAGTCCAGAATGGACGAGTGCTTATGGAGTAATAGAAACATAAGACAGCTCTCCCCAGAAAGCTTTTGCCCTGACTTTGAAATCCCTTAATATTGTGGCAAAGCTTTGTAATCCAGTCCTGTGCTTTCCCTTCTACTTGTTTAGCATGCAGGTTTGCTTTCATCATAACATTTCAGTGGCTTATCAACTGCATGTTGGAGTGTGTGTGTGCGCGCGTTTATTTTTCATCATGTTGTGTTGTAATGAGAAATGGACACTCATGAGCACATAGAACAGTGACGTTGCCAGGCAGCCCTGAGCGAGCTAAGTCACGCATGAGAGCTTTGCAGACTGCACCTATCTGCATATTGACAGAGGTACGTTTAACTTCTTTTCAACTCCTACTGCTTCTGTTTTAACACATCACCTCCAAACAAGTTATTCTGGAATACCAACCAGGCAAATCAGCCCAATAGGTTTGATTATGTCCAACAAGGGTAATCCTTAGATTTCATTCTCCAATAAGTCTACTTTATCACACCCAGGGCAAAAGTCATTTGGAAAAGCAAATATCCATTGTGGTGTGTAGTAAGGTTATACTGAATCCAAGAAAACCATTTTGCTGAGGTCAATGGTCCCAATAGAACCATTCAGTGAGAAATAGAGAAGTCTCTTTCTCTAGACCAACATGGGGTGAGAATAACAGCTAGGGCCACACAGACAGACACACTGAAGTAACAGCAAAATCAGCGTGTGTGTGTGTGTCCTATTGAACCCGTCCATGACCATCATAGAAACACCCGCAATAAAAAATTACAATTCCCAACTGGTTCTGAATTCATCCACTATCTCATCCATCTCCACAGCCTAGTGCTGCTCCCACGTGAGAGTCAACCTCTTCAGTTCTCTCCTCTCTGAGAGGAAACAAGAACAAATCTTTGTTAAACTAAAATATCACATCTTTGCTTTGTGTGTAAGGGCCCCATCTTCCCACACAGGTCAAAAAAACAACAATCAGAATCTCAAATGATTCTTCCAAGAAAACCAAAGCTTAGAAACCAGAGTCCCTTTTTAATGGACTGTAAATGTCTAACATTGCATTCACACACCAAAGCCATACATGTTGGCTCCATACCAAACGCATAGCAGTTGTGTTATGCAGCTGGGCATATACAATGTCGGTAACACTTGTACATTCCTACATCACTGGAAATAACCTGGCAAACTGGCATCTGCTGTGTCATGTAAAGGCTGTGTGTGTGTGTGTGTGTGTGTGTGTGTGTGTGTGTGTGTGTGTGTCTTTCTCATTTCTCTGTGTAATAGAAACAGCACAGTTTACACCTAGTGCTGCAGCAAAAGATAAATACCAAATGTCTAAAAGTTAAAAAGGACAAATACCAAACTTCAACAAGTTTTCCCCTCACCAAGTTTCAGCTGCTGTGGAGTGCCTCTGGGAGTGTCCAATACACCAGTAGTGTGTGTGTGTGCTCGGAGCATGCACGTCTGCCTTGTCAATGTATCTCGCCGTCACTGTGTATTGATCCAGCGTGAAGAGTGCCTAGGATCAAAACAACCAGCTCCCGCCCTCCATCATTTACGCCATCCCTCACTCCCTCCCCCCCTTTACCATCCCACAGTCCCTTTGCTTTCATGTGCAGCTGTGAAATTCACACCCACCCGGGCGCCATCTGACCTCAACTCCAACCATCTACAGTAACTGTCCAAAGAACACAATCCCTGGGAGTCATACTGCTATCTTTGCAAACAGTGAACACCAAACCCAACATTCTCATGAAACTCGTGTCTGCAATAGCTACAGGTGTTCTTACTCTACGGTCACAGGTAACATAGTAATAGGACACTGACATGACTCTTCATTCAAATAGTCTAGCTGAGAACAGAAACTATACAAACCAACCATCCATCAAAGTAGTGGTTCTTACCTGAGTTCTTAAGAGTAGGTATTATATTCCCTGGTTTGTCTTTTTGGAGAGGTATTCGCATCAGCAACTGTACAGGCCCAAGTACCATTCACACAGCCCAGCACCATACAGCTCGGCTCCTCCGGTGGCTAATCATCAATGGCTAGGCTACTGTGCAACTGCTAGTGTGATTACCGCCAGTGCTGCGCTCACCGTTTCTTGTAGGGCGGGGACAAAAACTCTCAAGTCAAGTGGTCATAACGCATCATTCATTAGTGGAGAGAGAGAGAGAAAGGCAGAAGATGGGAGCAAATGAGAGAGCCTGAACAAGTGAAGCACTGATCAATAGCTCTGAACTGTGGTCCAGTGTGATTGGCCTAGTTTAGTTTTAGGATCAATCATTCCTCTACCAATCAGATTTGTCATCTGCCACTCTCTACAACAATGAACTCAGTATGCCACAACACCCCCCATCCCTCTCTCCCTAACCCTCCTTCAGACAGTAGGTTAGGTTCACACTCAACCTGCACTCTCAAGGTAAAGCATTAACCAAGAGTGAGCAGGCTTAAATATTAACATGGCTTCAACATCATCTACGACTGAGGGAGCACAGAAGCGTCAGTAGTTATGTATACTGTACCAAAACTGTAAGAAGCCAGTACTCGCCTTTTCATCAAAACTAAACCAACTACCTCTTACCGTGTTTTCCAGGAAACAGGGTCTTTGTGAAAAAGAGAAAAAGCAGAGAAAAAACACACACAAGGCAAAAAAACATCCCTTGGTGGAAGTTTCCACTTTGTTAGCGCTTTTTATCTTCCTGGTCATCTGTTCCCAACACACACTCCGAGCTAAAAGATTTCCTGTTTTGCCTCCTTTTGTCACTGTAGTTGTGTTTTAGGGTCCGTCAGGAGCTAACTTTAGAACGCCTTCTGCTGAACCCTTATTTCACACTGCCTTGGATCAAAGTCTCACAAAGTGCTCCAAAAGCTTTGGGACAAGGCCCGAGTTGGATGCCGGGATGCCCTTCCTTTGGAGGTCCAGGGGAATCCTGAACATGCTACGCTGAAATGTTGATGTGCTGTATACTCTGTGGTCACAGATCCTTCAAATGGACGGAGCTAACAAGGAATTCTTCTCTTCGCACTGTGAAAATTCATTGGCTATGGTTGGCACTGCAGCCAAATGTTTTGCAAGAGATTCTATATTCTATCTCCTGAACTGTTCCTAAGCACAAATATAGTGTATAAACAAAACAAAGCCACCCTGCTCAGGTTCCTGCTCAGGATGATTTGTGGGGAAATAACAGTTATGGGTCATAAAAACTAAGCATTTGGATATTCATATGCAGGGATCAATGTCAACATTTGTAATTTGGCCATTTATATTTTTTTCTAAAATACTGATTTCTTTTTAAAATAATTAAATGAGTGGAACTAACAATTGTAGGCCAGCCACTAGAGGGCTTCTGGGGGTCACAAATAAAAAAACCAAAAAAAACCCCACTGCATGCTCTCTCTTGCATTGTTTCGTACTCAATCTCTAGCTGCTTTTGTTGGCAATTATGTCATTACCAAAGCCTCCAAAAAGTGTGGGCAGATTTCAAGAAAAGGACAATCTTGTTTAGTGTAATACCCCTTCCGCAATTTCTGTCTATGCTGAATGTCCTGTATTTGTTTTGCTACCTGTACTGTCTGTGTATTGTCTGATTTCTGTGTATTGTTTGTATTTGTTTTGCTACTTGTGCTGTTTGTGTATTGTCTGATTTCTGTACTAATGTTTTTGCTGACACAGTAGCTATGTGCTGTAATATGCTGTACCAAAAGCAAATTCGTCAGACTTTGTTGTGCAGTCCTTAATAAATACAATACAATATGGAACAGAGTGGTTGTACGATGGCGCCACGACAACAGCGAGTTAAGCATGGCAAAATGTGTGCCAGCTCCCAGAAGCATGATAGAAGCAACAATGAGAGAATATTTGCCCTCATTGCAAATATGATTGTTAAAGATATGCGAACACCACAGGGAGCAGAAAGTGATAGCCTTGAATATGCCAATATTTGTTTAGACCATGCACTGTATCGTCAACCATAAGGAAATTGACTTATGCACATCCCTAGAAAATACCCGATCTAATCTCCAATTGCAATATTTTACATTTTGAACAACATAACCTCATTAATGTCTATTAAATTTTGATCAGAACATTTCTTTTCTATTACTCTGTAGATATCTATATCCAATATGAGAAGCCATGAGAATAATCCATTGCCAAGTTCAAAGTTTGTAAACTTTACTAAGTTATCACATTTAATAGGTGAGCAATGTTTAGTACAGTGAGTCAGTTTCCATGTTTTTATAGGCTTTGCATTTATTGCGCTTTTTCTCTCTGATAGAAACACTTAATTGCAAGTTTCACATAACTTGCTTCATTTTGAAAGGTAAATAATTATTCTACATGTATTATTGGTGAGGGAATTCATTGGTACTTCTTTGTCATCAAGTCTAACTCAGGATTGGATCTCATTGGACCTAAACTGAGCATGGGCTTGATGAAGACATGGGAATTCCCTTCAAACTTCAAACAACGCTTTAATGCTTGTGGTCCTACCTATAATTAGCCTACATGACTGCAGGCTCATCATTTGGATGAACATTCATTGGTGTTGGCGATGGACAGCTCACTCTATCATTCCTTTGTTGGCCAGAGGTTTAAAACTTTGCTCTTACATTCTTACCAACTAAAATCTGTGACATGTTTTCTTTGCAAATCACATGGCTAAACCCGTTTGATTTGGATTATGCCATGCATGTGTGGCCTTTATGTGCATCTGATTTTTGGACTGTTATATCTTAAGGATAACTATTTGTATGATGCAGATCAGTAATATTCCCTTCTTAGGAATATGATGCAACATTAATTTATGATGTTTCAATAGCCTACCTGAGCTAAATACTACACTAAGAATACCAACCACTCAATTTAAATGAAGTGGTTTAAAAGATCAATTGTAGAAGCTATATGAATCTCCTAGAATTCTTGCATTTGCTCTGGTTTGTTTATGTGAAATGACTCTAAAATTGATTCAAAGTGCAGTAACCAATGCTCTTTACAAACCCATGCCCCAAACAACCATGACTGTCCATGTTGCATAAGAGTCAGCAAACGTCCACCCACTTCTTGTCTTCCATATTTTCAGTGGGCAGTGGTGCCAAATAAACATCTCCACACAGATGACACAGAAGTGTAACATAACCCTCTGATGCTTAACTCCTTCTCTAACCTAAGGCTGAGAGTTACAGAGCTGACACACAAAAAACATGCTTACTGAGAGCATGAGCTGGTTATTTAAATGCAAGCCGTGGTTCTTTACCTGGTTCTGAAGAGTCCACGCTTAGTACAGATAAGAACGTTGAGAGAGACGCAAGGTAAGCAAGCTGCTGACCAGTGACTGTTGTCGAATGAGTCTGGCCACTTTCCTGCCCACCCGGCTGACTTCCCTCCCCTCCCCTTCGCTCCGTCAAGTCTGCAACACCCTGCTCCAATAACCCCTGACCCACAGGAAGTAGACACAATGGACTGAAAATAACATACCACCTCCCCTGGAAACAACTGCCCACCCCAACCCCCACTTCTAAACTACGGTGCACCTACGATAAGCCAGCCCAAGAGAGGTGGGTAGAACCAAAAATATCACCAACCCTCAGTGGGCTGTGCCCACATGCCAAAATGCCCCTTCCCCCTTTGCATTCCCAACATGCCTTTTGATCCACTCCTGCACATGCAGATGTCAGCTTAAGTCAATATAGACAGGTCTGTCAAGAGCATTAGATACCGACCAATTACATTAGAGTGATTTAGCAGACACTTTTATCCAAAGTGACTTATAATACATGCATTCAACATAGGTAGGCAAGAGATCTACTAGTCACCAGAAATTGCAAGTGCATTGCCTCCCCAAACAAGCATCTATGAGCATAACCAGTGCTAAAGTAAAAGTGCATTAAGCCATTTTTTTATATAAACAAAACAAATAAACAAGTGCTTAGAGTATGGGCAATATTGTTCGAAAACGTGGGTTTTCAGCCTGCAAAAGAGCAGTGACCAGGTAGATCAGCCGCAGGGGCTGTTGGGTTAAAGTTGAGTCGAGCTGCTACAGGGAGCCAGCAATATCATGGAGCTTCTGAAATGTTTTAATCTTTAATGGCTGCATAAGAGACTGTATTAGCACAGCCATGCAGCATTCAGTGAAGAAGAGGGTTTAATACTACGGCGAGCTGCGAGTTGAGTGACAGACTCATGACTATCCCACTGCTTCCTACAGGGGACCACGGTATGGTAAAATTGGTGAGTATGTCTGATTTGTTAAATTAGACCATGCTAAAAAATATTTTTCTCTTAATACATACATATATGCCTGTTGCAATAGAAAACAGCTTTTTGATGCCTTTCATAACATTTTGATGACTTAAAATTGATCAGTCAAAATCAGTATAACAACTAGTATTGTTTGAATACTCAGTCCTTTGTGTATGTGTCTCATCCCTAACCCTCCTCCATACAGTGAGCAGCAGCAGTCTAATCCAATCAGAGTCCAATGAAAATTATGCCAAATCACATTTACCGGCCAGTGAGAGGTTGACTTAGACCTGATCTAATTAGTCTCTCTATGGCAAAAGGGGAAGAGTCCGCTCACCAGGAAATGGCTTGAAATGCCATATCTTAAGATAAGGAAATGGACTCAGGGACACAGTTCTGTTTTGTCAGTTGTGTTGTACTCACAAGTGTGGTTGGCTACTCAGCAAGACTTTAGCTGAAACATGCTTTCAACTAAGGCTTCCAATCAATCCAGAGAATTATTATTCAATGAGAAAAGTCAATGGAAAAGTGAAATGAATCGATTAATAAGAAACACGAATGAAAAAAAACACTAGTAAACTGTAGGCATTTCCCTGAATCCCATTATATACTCCAGTGCCTCTGTAAATGATTCTTTGAAAGGCTACTCCAAAACTACCTTTCACCGATTAGAAATCTAGCATGCTGGTGTGGTGTCTAAATACTTGTATGCGTGTGTTTGGTGTCCTGTTCTACGAGGTGAGGTGTTGAGCATGTCTAGGCCTGTTGCTCAGCCAACTTAAAGACACACCTCCATTTTCAACTGGTCCCTTGAAACTGGTACACACCTCCACTCTCGATTGTCACTTTCATATGATACTGCTGCACTTTCAGTTGAAAGGGAATGCGTGTGGTGCAAACGCATACTTTTGAGCTTGTGTGACATGTGTTTGTGTGAAACCCGTATAGTGATTCGCCTTTAGTAAAGAATGTGTTGGAATCCCGCATACAACATGCATTCAGAGCCAGCAGCAATAGAGGTTACAATGCAAAATATTTTCCAAGTCAACTATTACGCAAACATCTCCAAAACAATGTCAGCAATTTTTTTTAAGCTGTGGATTGGCTTCTGCGGGTGTGTGCTCACATGCTTGTAGATAGACAACTGATTCTATTCTCTCTATTAGAGGAATAGATTTGTGATCATTACGTTTTGTAGCCATTTAATGCAAGCACCATTGTATGGAGATTGCAATTGCATTAACTTTAAAGTGCTGCCTGTAGTCAGGCCAAACAATAAGTTTAGTGACACAGTCAACACCACAATTTCCCACTGACTGCTCAGGAGGTAAATGCTTTTAAGCTTCTATCTGCATTTTCAACAAACTGTCCTGACTGCTTCAACGAACCACGCTACCACCCCCGTCTAACCCTAACTCCAAACAAAGAAAAGACTCTTCCTTCCACAACACATTACAGCCATCACTTATCATCAGGGGAAGATCCCCAAGGCCATACACTCACTGAAATTCCTTGATGGCTACTAGATCACTGAAGGTTTGGTCAACCAAATGATGAAATAACGTATTTCCTCAAATTGTGACCGGTAGTCAAATAAAAACCAAGCCGGGGGCGTGATCGACACGTGCAAATAAAAGACGGCTTCAAATACAGACCGGGGGAAAACCAAGACTGGATAAACTAACTGCTGTATGAATCTTACAATAATGTTGTTCAGGTGACTGAATGCATCTGGGATGAAACATCAGTACTGATGTTCTGTCTGCTGTCCACAGCAGGCTGTGTGTCAGATTCTTTCCTTTGACTTTATTAAATATCCTACCTGCAGCATCACACAGCAGCAGAAACCATAAGTGTGTCTTTAAATTGAGATTGATGTGTGCATTTACACATGTGGCACAGCAGCGGTAGCTTCATTAACACGCTGACCGGGGGATGTCAGTAAATTCGAGTAAAATACAGACTTTGCTGCACAGACGGAGGGGGGCAATTTGTAAAGCACAGGTGGTCCCCAGGTAATACTAGTCCCGTGCGAATAGGGCTTTAGCTGGAGTCCTTGCCCGGATCTCGCCGCTTCCCGGGGCCGTGGACTGAGTGCTCGCTGCACCCTCTCTCCGGGTGGAGGGACGGAGCCCCCTGCTCCCGTCACGCATGTCAACCGGGTAGGACTGTCCTCACGTTACGAGGATCGGCCCACATAAAAGGTGCCAGAGGTCTGCAGCGATGTCGGCAACCCACCCGACCTGTCTTGAAACCAAAAAAAAACTTTTTGTGTTTTTCCCCTCACAATGTCCTCCTTCTTGGAAGTTGCACAGGATAGCGCTTGTTGGAGATCCACTTTGCTTTGTCGTCCTTTAATCAGTCCGGCTGTTGTTGTGTAGGCCTATGTGGTTTTAATTTAAAAGGGATATGGGAAGTGTTGAATTTGCATTGACAGCATAAAACAGTAATAAAAATGTAATAGGGCAAACGGGAGCAGATCATAAAATAAGGAGGCTTCATAATAAAATATGATCAAATATAGGCTACTTATTAAACAGAGGGAATTAGATATAAAAGCCTGCCTCTAATATAAACCTGCTTCCAATAAAGGCCTGGTGCCCTCTGCAGTTGAGGTAAATTAAAAGTCCTGGTTACTATTTGAGGAAATACGGTATAATATAAAATATGCTAAAAGAGGTAATGTACTAAAAT
>CABFOS010121379.1:0-11030 GCA_900660315.1 Diretmoides pauciradiatus
GTACAGATTTTTTTTGGGGGGGGGGAATAAACATTTTTGGCACACCACCTCCGGGAAAAGACGAGGCGCCTTATTCTGTATTAATCGTGCAGAGAGTTGTTGTGTCTGGCGTGGATAATTTTAGAACTATTTTAAGTTATTGGAGAATGTCTTTGCTGTAAATCAAATGCACTTTTGAATAATATTGGCCTTTGTGTGTGATAAGTTTGCCTCTGGATATTGAGCCTGTGCCTATCGATAATGGAGAAACTATCCAGGGTAATCATTCATTAGTGGGAGGGTTTAAAACATTTTTTTTAGTTATGCTTTGTTCTTGTCGTGTTGTTTATTTACTGTCTAAAAATGGATCACATGTTTTTGTGACGGCTATTACAATATTGTCTTCAATATCATGTTTCCCATTAAAATACTATTCCAATAGTTTGCCATGTGAGCATTGCAACTCACCCAATCTACACTTTCCTGTAATAAAGCTCATGTAATTGATCCCAAACCTATTATCAAATAAGGCACTGGAGGCAAAAATGGTGAAATGTAGATGTATTGGTGAATTATTACTTATTAAACGTGTGATAACACTCAAAAACAACAACCACAAACCACTATATAAACTCACTATAGAAAACATAGGTCCCCATAGGAATGTTGTTATTGTTATTAGTATTGTTACTGCAGGAGATAACCCAACAAGGTTATTATGAACCGTGTCCCTGCAGGAACTTAACTGGGAATTAAAATGCGCTTTCTCCACTGTCCACAGTCCCTCTGACGTAGTCCAAGCCCTTTATAATGGAAACAGCTCGGAGAGGCAAACCAAACCCCGACTACACCTCACTGACAACCAATGCATATCGCATGTAACTTACCACCTGGTTTCTGCTGAACATGGCTCATCTCATTTCATCTCTCCCCTCCCTCTACGCGATAGGCTGAAGAAAAAAAAATAGTTTTGGTACATTTTTATTTAAAAATATTTTTCGAGGCTTTCTTTGCTCATAATGTCAGAAACAAGTGACATTGCACCGTCTATTAGATAGTGTTGTTGTTAATTTATTTATTTGGACAGTAAACAGCCTGGATGTCTGTTTCTCCGCTGCATGCCGCCGCTACCTGGCGACAACATTGGGATTAACACTAATGAACTGGGGGACACACGGATCTCCAACGGGAGCGCGTTTTGTGTGGTGAACAACAACAAACAACCCGACTTATTGTCTCGCTGTGGGGTTGTTTTTTCATATTGCTCCGAAGGCTGGAAACAAAAACGATGTCTGCCCGTGGATACTTTGCAGCTCTGTCCAGATGCACGGTCCTTTTCTCTCTGAGGGTTCTGCTTCTTCTTCTGCCCGCAGGGTTGCCAGTCCGCAGCCAAGGGGACTCTCAGTCCGACAACAAAGTGATGGACAACATCACCGTCCGACAAGGAGAGACGGTCTTTCTCAGGTGAGTTATCACATCTTCTCCTGACTGTTTCCTCTCACGCTCGCTGTGTCTGGATTGTGTATCCAAAGTTGTCGTAATTGGAAGTATTTCAACAGCAACTTGCCTGGTTTATCATGTGCCCCCGCGCTGCTGAAAAGGGGGGATTTCACCGGATTAGTTTCCCTTGTGTCCCCTAGTTTTCTCTTGCTAATCTTTACCAGCTGTTAACCAGAGACTTAGCGGGTTTTAATTGTTGTGTGGCAGTGCAGCACTAAAGGTGTAAGGTGTAAGTACATTTCTTAAAGAACAGAGTCTCGGGAAGGAGAGCTGCGGGTTAGAAATCCGCCTGACCGGCTTGAGGATGGGAGATTGTCTGCGGTGCCCTTTAGCCTCGTCCCCGGGGCTTAGTGGCCACAGAGGGATTCATGCTGCCTTCGGATGCTGTCGGAAATGTCGCAATTAGAACTTGAGCTGCGCATGAACGACGCCCCCAGCAAAGTGGTACACATGAATAAGAGGCGGAGGTGGAGAGCGTGGACGTGTAGTGTCAGCCACAAAGGAAAAAACCCAATAAATAGCTTGTGATGGGATGGAAATTGTTAAATCAATTCCATACACTTGACTACAGGTGTGTTTTTTTGTAAGCAAAGTCACATTTCAGGACATTAGAGTTGTTTGGGCCATGGATGGCAATTTCTCTAAGTTTCCAAGTATAGCACCTGAAGGCTGATGTGAACGGTATTTCCAATTAGGAAGGTTTTATGTCCTGTTAGTCCCGTAGAATATGCACAATACCTTCTGGCTAATAAAGTAATTACATTTCCTCCTCTTCTATCTGCTTCTGCTGCACAAAGTATCTATGTCATATTATTTCTAATACAAAACAAGAGTCATTAAAAAACTTTTGTTAAAGGGTCTGTTTTGATAGTATTTATGACAAAAAGCACTTCAATGCACGTATTTACCATGTCTGATCTCAGAAGTAGGAGCTTAAAGGGAGCAATTGAAGGCAGCATAAGCTCAACATTGAGTTGGCAGTCATATTTTTCTTCAGTTCCTGGAAGTGTTTGTCCCCACTTTTGCTACCCTGCACCAGTGGTTTGCAAACTGGGGTCCAGGAAAATGAGAATGTAGTTCAGCTTCACGGTTATGCCATTCACGGGAAGTTTAGCGATCACAGGTTTCCCTCCCTCTCAAAACCTCTATCAAATGGGGGTCTGCTTTGTATTGATCTGAGGATCCTTGACATGACCACGTTTGGGAACCTGTGCCCTAGACTATTAACCTGTAGTGGTGAATGATCCCCCTATTCAGTCCCGGTTGGGTTATTCCCCAGCTCTTTAACCCTTGTCAAGGGCGTATGAGGACACATTCTCTGAGGTACTGAGGAATACTCTCATTGGAGTTGGGGGGGAAACAATGGCTGCGCAGGCCAGATCTGATATCCTGACATGTCCTTTGAAATGGCCGGAAGAGCCCTGTGAAGGATGGGGGGGAGAGAGAGAGAGAGAGAGAGAGAGAGAGAGAGAGAGAGAGCATAAACTGCATCTGGATTAATTTCTGTGTCATTTGTATTCACCTATTTGAAATTCATCTTTCGAATATGAATGTTCTGTGTGGGTGAATTAATTGGATTAATTATATTGTTAACCTGGAACTTATAAAAGAAAAAAGAACTTTCATGAAATTGACTTAGTGTTTCAGTTCTCAACAAAAAAAAAGGAAAAGAGAAAAAAAGAATATCCTTAGGAGCATCCAGGAAACTACAGTCATGTACCTCCCACTGTGAACCCCTTTCAGCACCATGGACAGCGTGCTCAAATTCCTCTCGCTTTTTCTGGCCTACTTTTAAATGCAAATTGAAATGTATGAGCCAGAGAGTGTTGTTTTAACCCTTCTTCTGTATATTTTACAGTATTTATAAGGCAGTTTTTACTCCAATGTTCATCACTGCACAGATCAATGGGAAGACTGAGCTTGGCACAACGTACATACAGTAGCCTACATTCTACAGGATGGGTTGCATACAGTATGTGTGTTTCAGTCTCAAATTGATTTTCACACACAATCCACGCCTGTACAGTACTTTGCTTTCATCTTGGAGCTTAGAGCCCAATCTCATGGGTTGAAAAGGCATTTGAATCATCATGGCATGCTGTTATGAGGAGGGATGTTTAGTGTACAACACTAGTCTAGTAGTGGCTCCTGACCAAAGTCAATTTTCTATGACCCACTATTTGCGATCTCAATCAGGCTCTGTTATATTCAGATTGTGAGATGGAAGAGAGCCAGACAAGGGGTAATAACTCCAGTTGTTCATTAGTCAGGCAATCATAATGCCTGAGCAGTGTCATTTTTTTAATAATCTATTTTTTCATTATTTAAGGGGTGTGCGTGGTTTTGATGTCAATCACAGTAAGTGTGGCTGTTGTTTACTAGAGGGGACATTGGATTCATTCAGGCATTAAGGCTGTCTGTTGGGAGCTTCAGCATACATTGATTGGTTGGAAATTTAAAACTATGCTAAATATTGATTATCGTAAAATATGTGTTTTCTTTTTTGATATCTTTCCATGTACAGTACACCAGGGTTATCCTTAAGCAAGTTTTGGAAATGGGGCAATGGACTATAGATGTAAACAAGCTGCCTGCCAGCCAGTTGAGACTGGGTTATCAGCCAGCACCCACCCAGGACAGCTGCTAACATAGTTTGCATGAATAACAGGCATGCCTGCCCTTCGTGAGCTTTGTTCAATGTCGATTTTGCCATGTCATTTAGCAGACAATATTAAAGACTCAAAACTACCAATGAGCCTTAAACCAGTGATGATGAAGGGCTGCCAGCTTCGATTAAGTTAGCTGGAGCGAATTTGTATTATCCTTATAGTCCCTCAGATAATCCCTTTGAAATGTTATGTATTGTGTACAGATGATGTTATATGGGGAGTTAACACCCCTGCTGTAGTCTGTACTAACAAGCTCCCCACTGCCCTTTTTGACAACTGTCAAACCTGAGGGTGGTATCACATTTTAAATTGGCAAAACTCAGCCCTACAATTCCCTCTTGTTGATGGAATACAGATAAATGAGTCCAGATTCGGTTCAGTCCCGCAGCGTGTTTGTGACAACGGCGTATATAGTTTATTTGAACGTGATCCCAGCTCTCTTGCTGCCTGGAGAATAGAGTAATGCTTTTAAACACAGCTTTTAACATATTACATATATACATAGAGGCACTGCTGATACAACAGTATGATTTATTATTAAATGCTATACATCACTGTATTGCAAGGGTCCATGTACACTAATACCAAAGGGATGTTGTGTTACATCAGCTGAATTCATTTGCATGCGTGATGGGAGTTTTGGTTTGAGTTGCGAAGATTTGTAGGTAAATGTGTATGTTAATTTAACAACAATACAATCTTGGAACCCAGAGGCTCAATCGGTCTGACGACCACCCGAGCCTCTGGGAGCAACTTGTTTTGGGTTAGCCAGCCGATATCCGGATAATGCCTTCCTCTTCCAGGTGCCAGTCATTTAGTTTTTAGTTTTTACGGTCATTTTTTATATCAAACTTTGGCCATATCCTGTCGGCAAGTAAGCTAACACATCACGTTTGTCAAGCAAATGCCTTAAACAAAGCAATTGGACTGTAAAATGCCCCGCAGATGAGGAAGTCGCTATCCACGGCTTGTTTTACAGTCCGATTGCTTTGTTTAAGGTATTTGCTTGACAAATGCATGTGTGTATGCGTGTGTGTATGCGATATGGCAAAAGTTTGATATAAAAATGACCTCAAAAACTAAAAACTAAATGACCGGCGCACCGAAGAGGAAGTCATTCTTTGGATCGGCTGGCTAGTACGGATAACCCAGACATAAGTGACAGTTGCCCCCAGAGTCTACTATCATTACTGATAATAGACTCTGGGATCCGAGATTGACAAAAATACTACTTTTACTTCATTTTATCAATTAAATGCTACTCAATAAAGAACAGACTTGATTTGGAGAAAATCCTTTTCACTAAACCATGATAAAGTTTGTATACCCAGGTAGAGAGGAGGCAAGTGACCCAGGTATAGAGGAGGCAAGTGACCCAGGTATAGAGGAGGCAAGTGACCCAGGTATAGAGGAGGCAAGTGACCCAGGTATAGAGGAGGCAAGTGACCCAGGTATAGAGGAGGCAAGTGACCCAAATAGAGGAGGCAAGTGACCCAGGTATAGAGGAGGCAAGTGACCCAGGTATAGAGGAGGCAAGTGACCCAGGTATAGAGGAGGCAAGTGACCCAGGTATAGAGGGGTCAAGTGACCCAGGTATAGAGGAGGCAAGTATCTCAGCCTGACTGACAGAAACTTGTCCTTTGAACACCATGCCATCATGGAAAATGCAAATGTCCCCCTAGTCTAGAAATAATTGATCTTCTACTGTAAATACTAAACTATTTAAGAAATGTATTAAGTGCTCCTATGTTTGTCGGTTTGTTTGTGCAATGCACAGTGCTAAGGAGAATCACAATATGAGCTCTTCAGGCCTCTAGAACCCTAAGAGTCCTGCATAAGGAGAATCCAGTGACTCACGCCAGACACTACGGTAGAAGTCCCACCACCATGAGCAGCTCTACTGTAGTTTGGTGCCTTCATCCACTAGGAAGCAGCGCAGTCATTTTATAACTAGTGATGGAGTCAATGCAACAACACTTTAGCTTCCACAGCACTTCATGCACACCCCGCACCCCCACCCTCCACCCAAGCACCTAGAGAGCACTGAGCACACTTGTTGCAGGAATAGAAGGTTCTAATCTCAGAAAACCAGAAAAAGCAGGATTGTTGACCTGACGCGAAATATGGTGACCCCTTTTCACTCTGTGCCCGTATCATCTTTCTTACATTATAATAGATATAATCCGGCTGCACAAAGGGTTCATTCTCAGAGAAACACCTTCCGCCAGAGTAGGATTTTCAACAATAAGTTAGGAGCAGGCTTTTTGTAGTTGATATAGCCTAGTTGAAAAGGGTCTTTCAAAACATAATAGTAAGGGGACATAGGAATAGGCCATTTAAGTGGACCTCTCTGCCGCCATTTGATTGGAATGCCTGTGCTTTTCTTTATCCCCTCCGTTCGAGGCGATCTCTCGACAAGTTCAGCAGCTCCTGCCTAAAAGGATTTGTTGTTTCTCCTCATCCTTGTTTCTCAGTGATTATAAGCATGGCTTTTGTATTACGATAGCTCTCTACCTAAGGGAGAAAGACTTGCATTCATGGTAGCCCTAATACATTACATGTTGTGGAGTAGAAGGTCAAACAGCAAAGGCTCTGATAACATATATCCTCTGCGATAGCACTTAGACCTTTTCCTCTAAGAATGTCACTTACTATGTCTCTTTGCACCAAAAAGCTGACATTGATGGACTGAAGAGAAAATAAATTTAAAAAATACCCAAGGCTCTGCTCACTCAAATTCACTTAAAAGGAGACAAGCTACCTCCTGAGATCGGGATTAATGAGCACAGTTAATGTCACCGCGGTGGCTGAGGTGGACCAGCAACCTCCCGAGACTCTTATCTACCTGGACAGACCATGCTGGGCCTGCAGCCATTCTCTCTCTGTCATGTTAGCATTTACTCTTTCCTCCCCAAGTTGCGAGATGAAAGCATTCTCGATTCAGGTAAGGTGTATACACAGATAAAGCAGCACATAGGCGACATTCCAAACTGAAAGCAGCTTTCAATTGCCTTGGAGGTTAGTTTTACACGTTGTCTTCTCACAGGCACCGCTGAGCTTGTGGGCGCATTGAAGCCGTGATGGTTGGCACACAGTCCTTCGCTGTCAGACAGGAAGGTCTTTCGTTCCAATCCACGTCGGCAGTTAAAGCAGTTAGAGCTCCCTTTTTAAAGGGATATTCATTTTGTTCTTCATATGCCTTGGGCCAAGATTGAAAAGCTGATAATTTGATTTCACAGAGGGATGCTAACGATTCTCTTTGTAATTCCATTTTATTTCACCTTGCATCGTCTAGCCCAGACGCCATCCATCAGGTCCCACCTTATCGTCTTCATCGCTACCGCACTTGAAAGGGTTTTCATCGTCACAATAAAAGGCCCCAATAGCAAGAATTCCAGCGGTGTAGGGCCGCCATACAATTTCATCAGTTAACAAGATTTTGTAGAGTCCATTATGCTAATAGAGAATTGTAATATTGCTGAAAGCATCTTTTTCATTTAATTAAGCATTTGTAGATGGAAGAGTTTTTTTCTTATTCCTTTTTCTTTCTAGTGTTGATCATATAAGAGTGAGTGAAATTGATCGGTGAGGATCAGTGGAATGAGTAGCACCATGCACAATCCATAAATCCCTGTTTTTATTTCTCCCTTTGTTATTTGTGTGCTTCAGTGTAAGAGGATGATAGCACAGAGCAAAACATCAGTGTGGTATTCATTGATGGCAAGTGGATTTCATACAGTAACCGCCCGGGGTCTGCGTGGTTCAGTCCTGGATTCTGTTTATGTACAGGTATTGTACGTGCACATGTACATGTGGTGTCATTCAACTTTTGGGAGAAAAACATTTTATTTGGATATTGTTGTACATTTTTAACAGTCTTTTAGCTGCCATCCATAAAGAAACTATTTGAAATGCACAGATGATCGTCAAGAAATGAGCGTGGTTTACATTGTCTCATCTTTAAAAGTAACAAAACCAGCCGGCTAATGGATAATTCTCCACATATGCATCAACTATTTGAAAGAGGGAATCGTTTCAGTAAGCTGTGGGTGACTCCTATTTGATTATTCGCTTGATATCTATCGTTTAACTGTCTTTACCTTGATTTTGGAGTTGCCTTTCTGACAGACTATCATTAGTCTATGTAATGCTTGTGTAAATATAGACACAGTTTACACTCACATTTACTTTACTAGGACAACATTTCGACTTTTGGATGACCAAATTAGTCTGCTGAATAAGTAAAGTAAGTAAGTAAAAATAAAAGGACTATTGTCCAAAGGGCAGTGGGCTCAAAACATTAAGGCCAGTCCCTATAATTACATTTTATTAACAAATCGTAATCAAAAAAGAGGAAGCAGCACTCATCCGGTATTGGATTTCGTGACATTAACTCGAGCATATGCTCTGGGAAGCAGCTTGGCCTACATTTACAGGCTCGCTGTATTGTTGATGAGAATAATCTCATATCTCCAGTGGATTACAGAGTGGGGACTGAACGCTGAACTGTGGAACAGCGGTGCTTCGCTGTCGGTAATTTCTGGAAGATATCTAAACCACCCCCCCCCCCCACCCGCTACCCCTCATTTTGTCTTGGCTTTGAAGTGATTTAATTCCATCGTGAATGCTGTTCAGGAAATTGCAAAGCCACTGTAATGAAGTGCGGCTGATGGGAGAAGTACCCATGTATAAGCGTTGTTATATATTTTTCGAGCTATCCGGGAAGTCTGAGCACTGGCCGTGTTTGATGGCCTCGGCCCCCCCGGCAATTTCTAACTATCTGGTACCAGCTCTGCAGCATTTATCACCTTCAGATAGGGTTGTGGCCACGGCAGCTGCAAGGTTGAAGCTGATTTCGAAGTTATTTGTTTGCGTATCACAAATAAAACGGCAGTGTGTAACACTAGGTTTGGGCTGGAACAATACTTTACATCATCAGTCATCTTCAAGCAATTTCAGCCGACTGAAACGGAGCCAAGTTTGCTGCCCGCCTGGCCGTGCTGCCTCCAGCGTCGTCTTCAAACGGGAATCAAGTTGCCACACAATCGTTGTAAACGGAGTTGGAGGTCGACTGACCTATGCACGGCGTACGCGGAGCTGCGTTGGAGCGGCCGGCCGACTTAAGCAGGGCTCTGGTCTCGTCTGGGTATTAGAAAAAGAGAGGGGTGGGAGAGAGGTGGAGCGCTCAGGATTATGTGCTTAGAAGAGTCTCAGCTGCACCTCCCCTATAGCGCACCACGATATCAATACTGCAAGACATACATGCCATTGTGTTCAGACACACACACACACACACACACACACACACACGCACACACAGTGTTTACCAACATAGGGATTAGTTAAGGATATGCCTCACCATTGCTTAGACAGACTAGACATGGACACGGTGCAATATACAGTTATATACAGTACAATATACACAATATACAACATACTCGATTCACCCAAGTATTGCGATTTTTGTTTTAACGATCCTTGAATCTTTTTTTTTTAAATGCCAGAGAGCCGGTTCTATTAAGGACCCGGTTCTACTCGTCATTATTTATTTATTTAGAAGTTTATTTCAGGGACAACGTACAAAGAAAATATTATTCTCCGAAGAGAAAAGATGCATTGCACTAGATTATAGCTTCTGCTATTTTCCATCTCCAGTCCCGTAAAGGATGAGAGCTGACCGATGTGCATTGTTTTGGGAAATATGCCTCATGATATACTGTCTCTAAATGTATGATTCAACTTTTCCCCATGGTCTAGTGTTTACAAAGTGAACCGAAATTGCAATAAATCATAATATCGTATCGCAATACTTGTAGAATCGCAATACATATCGAATCGGCACCCGAGTACCGTGATAGTATCGAATCGGGAGGTAAGCGCTTCATCCCAGCCCTACTAGAAAGCGTGGAATGGTACGGAAAATGTTTTTGAAAAGTTCCATGTCTGTAAAAGTATGAAAAAAACACAAGAAAATACAATAGAAAAGTACTACAATTGGGGAAAGATCGCTTACTCAAGACACAATGTGTGTATTATTAAGGACCGTAACGTTATCAGCCTATATCGTCATGCGTATGGAACAAGAGTGGTCATTCTGCATTGTCTAAAAATTAAGGTCTTCAAAGAAGGGATGCACGATATTGAAATTTTGGCCGATATCTGATAACCAATTATTTCCATGGTCATACCGGCTGATATAGATACCGATATTGTATATTGCTATCTGTCTGATAACGATAATGCATTTTTAAGTAATAATTGGCCGATACCAATGATGACCGATATATCGTGCATCCCTACTTAAAAGATACAGAATGTTATAATGGAAACATTTGGATACAAAGTGCAAACAAGCTCTAAGTGCACAAAGTTCTATACAGGCAGTTATCTGTTGTTCCTCCCTCCTTCAGATATCTGCGTGTACCGTATGTTCTAGAGGGCCTGATATAGAACTATCGACAGATATGTTGAGTCCACTCCCTCAAACAACTAAATGCGCACTCAGGAACATGGTGAGTGCTTGCCAGTGTTGAATTGATTTTAGCGATACCCAGTGCATTTCTCTCTGATATGAAGCAAAATAGGGAGGCACACAAGTGAACACGGCGGATCACATTTTGCGCACGCACACACACACACGCACACGCGCGCACACGCACACACAGTCTCACACAGTTTCACACACACACACACACACACATGCACAGACACTCACACACACTCATACACACGCACACGCGCACACACACACTCACACACGCACACACACTCACACACACACACATGCACACACACATACACATACACATTCATGCAGAGACACATGTGCGTCACTATCCCTGCAGGACTGGAGGCATGGAGGCGACTGAAGAAAGTGACTTG
>CABFOS010121385.1:0-11501 GCA_900660315.1 Diretmoides pauciradiatus
GTGCTCTTCCGATCTGTGGTACTGCTACTTTGACTTAAGTAAAAGTAGCAGTACCACGGTGTAAAAATACTTTGTCACAAGTAAAAGTCCTGCATTCAAACTCTTACTTAAGTCAAAGTACAAAAGTATTAGCATCAAAATATACTTAAAGTAGCAAAAGTAAAAGTGTTCATCAATTTAATATTGCAGCTAATTTTAATTATTTTATAGCTTAACCTATGAAAATATATCCTCATTTATTAGTTGATTTATAATTTGTATTAATAACCACAATCTGCAAAGTAACTAGTAACTAAATCTGTCAAATAAATGTAGTGGAGTACAATATTTCCCTCTGAAATGTAGTGGAGTAGAAGTATAAAGTAGCACGAAATGGAAATAGTCGAGTAAAGTACAAGTACCTCCAAATTGTACTTAAGTACAGTACTTGAGTAAATGTACTTTAGTTACATTCCACCACTACAAGTCCAGTCAACGCCTCTGCTCTGATCAGTCCCATGTTTCAGTCCTCACTTTGGGCTTCTATATTACTGAATATGGGAAACTGTTTGTTAACTCCGCTATGTTTTAGTACAGTATTTTGTACCTTGTATTGTTGTGTATGACTGAATGAAACATGAATGCACATTTCCATCTCCTACATTTCCTTTCTCTAACCATCAACATCATTTTGCCCACGTTAGGCAGAGCTGTCGCCTTCACAGCCAAGCTGAACATCGCTGACAGCTACCCAAGTCACTCTGGTGTCCTGAAGTTTGCCAATGTGTTGGTCAATGAGGGAGACGCCTACAGCGCCGACACGGGCATCTTCACCTGCCCTTTGGATGGGTCTTACCACTTCACCGTGCACATGTCTTTGTTTGGAAAGGCTCAGTGTGCCATATTTAAGAACGGCGAGAAGGTCGTCTCACTGTATCACACTTGTCTACTATCCGATAGACTTAGCTATAATTCTAGCCAAGTATCCAGTATCAGCAGTGTGGTCCGGCTCTCTAAAAAAGACGAGGTCTGGATTGATTTGTGGGGGCCGGGTCGAAATGACATCTTTGCAACAGAAGACAATGACACTGTGTTTGCTGGGTTTTATTTAAGATAGTGGTGTTATTGTCAGTACCATCGATAAAGTCATTGGCTGAGCTTTTCCTTATGGTCTTCATACCTCTACATATGATTATGATTACCAATGTCAAGTGAAGCTTGTCAAAAATTGAATAAAATGTATTTGAACACAATTCCTTGTGACTATGCATTATTAAGTTAACTGTTTGATTGGACTTTTCATTGTTTTGCATCATGTAGATGTAGTGTAGAATTGAAGAAGATTGTGTCCAAGTATGTCTGCTTCATTGTTTTTGTCTTTCTCTATTACGTATTTGAGAGTTTACGCATGCACATATGGTTTGGAGGAGTCTAACAATTATTGCAAGTGTCAAGAATGGCAAGTTTATGAAGCCAAGAAGCTAATTGAATAAAGGTTGGGCACCTCCAGGTCTGTGGCCATGGCTCCCTCCCAGAGCATTTCTAACTGTAGACAACGAGAACTAACCTGAGCAATGAAGTTTGACCCATATGGAGTCATTTTACACACACACTTATTACCACGAACACTATTAACACTAGAAAATGATGAACATGGACTACCCCATCATTTTTTGTTGAAGCGTGTCATGGAAATTCTCTTTTACACTGTTACACTTTTCTTTTGATACTTTATGGCCATTTTCAGACAGGAATTTCAGCAAAGTCAACCTCACACGCCTCTTTGGTTTTCAGATTTTCAGCAAGTGCGATTGAAAGAATGTGAGGGCTATTCGTGAAGCCCTGAGGCATCACCGTCCATGTGTAGCTAACGTATGTTTTTGAATATGAACACAAACCAAAACTGAGAACCAGGATGGACGGAAACACTGAAAAACGCATTAGCCAAATCATTTACCGTAAACTATGCAGAATCTGAAGGGACTTGGGACATTATTGTTATACTGGGAATCACTGGAGTAGGTTTGAACACAGCATCATTTACAATGTGCAAGTCTTGAACAAAACGCCATGACCCTGAGGCGTTACGAACAGGCAGAACAAGAGTATTGCATGGAGAGTCGGGACATTCCACAATGGCACCCTTGGCTAAAAGACATACATGTGTTACAGCATTGCCTTCCTCTGCATCTTTACTCAGAGGGTACTGCTTTACCAAGGGTGATAAGAGCTTTTGGGTTTAGCCCCCTTCATCCTGCCAATGTCAGATTTGTCAATAGCACATAAAGTTTCAGGAACAGAAGCCAGTAGTTGAGTCTGTTCAGCAGCAGCACCATGAGAGGAACACCAGCTCAACAACATGGTCACGTCTGACTGCTGGACAGAGTTGTTGGACGGGTATAGAGTAGGTTTGGAGAGAAGGGAAGGTATCCAATCTGTCGCCTGTTTCATCTGGAACATCCAGGGAGCCACAGTTTCCCATGTTGAATCAGGATGCTTTGACAGAGAGATATGAGGAACAACATTTAGAACCTCAAAACAGGTTGAAATCAGAGTGAAATTAGCTATTTCCTCTGTTCTATACTTGTGTCTATTATCAATTTCTTCTTCACTATCTGTTTCATCGTCACTGTCTGTAACACTTTCATCAGATCCTGCTTACAATGCCTCTGTCTCCTCCTCATGCAATGGCTGATGGGATCATGGCCGACTAACCCTAACATCATCAGGTGGAGCATGTGGCCAAGAGTCACCTCCCCCAGCATGCATAGCTTTCTGTGGACAGTCAAACACTATGTCAATCAATCAATCAATCAATCAATCAATCAATCAATCACATTTTATTTGTATAGCCCTTAATCACCATTACAGTCTCAAAGGGCTTCACAATGCCCAAAGTTTGACACAACACCCCCCAACCTTAGACCCTCAGCAAACGACAAGGAAAAACTCCCACAAAACAAAGTGGAAGAAACCTTGGGAGGGACGACTAAGAGAGGGATCCCCCTACCAATGTGTCCTAGCTAACCACGACTGGAACAACGCCAGGAGCTTCTGTCACCAGCTCATCTCCTAGTCCCTCTGGTAGGACCATCGCTTCCTCTTCCCCATGGTCCTCCTCTGCCACAACCACAACCACCTCCACCTTGTTGCTGATCTCTCCATCCACCTCTGTGGTATTGCTGAGGCCCTCGAGACTGTCCTCCCTGTTGGTAATATACATCAGGTCAATGGTCAAAAGCTGCTTAGCAACATTCTCTGCTTCTTCACGGCAGTTTGTGTCAGCATGTGTAACATGGGGCCATGCAGCTTGCAGCGCCTGTCCTTCCCAGCCAACACAAGATATCATCACACAGATTGTTGCCACAGTGACAATGGAAATCTGTGGTTGGTCCATAGCTGCTGTTAATTGTTATTTATTTCTTATAAAACTACAAACACAGAACACAACACAGAAATTTTAAAAATGGAGTCATAACATCTCTTTCTTACCCTGTTTTAATTCGGATGGAGTATCCGCTGTCCGTCGCCTGACAGGAATTTAAAGAATGGCAACGTTACTTCACCAGTTGGACTGTGTCAAATTCTTGTGTATGACTGTATTTGAATCTATAGAAACTCAATTAAATTGAATGTTTCAATCATTGGACAGTTTAATGCCATCTGAAGAGTGATATGTATAGTTTGCTGACTATTATTTTTCTTGTGCTGTTCCTTTGCCATGTCAGTGGGGTCCTGCTGCCCATGTGTTACACTTGCTAAACTTATTATACTTGCTTGATTCTGACTGATTCTGGCCCCTCCCCCGGCTACGGCCTGTCTGCAAACCAGAAAAACATCATCTGTCTTGTCTCTTCCTTTCAAGACCTCAAACATTCACAGCACTCTTCTGGCAGGCAGCAACAGGTAAGGAGATCTTTGCTATCCAACCTTTAGGTTTGTTTGACTCATATATCAATCAGCATTTGCAATCAGTCATGCAATATATTATCAATCAGACCTTCATCAAAAAGTATTTCCAAATAATTCCTGGAGTTTGGCTTGGAGTACCAAAATGGATGTGTTTGAATTGTCAGGCACAGAACTGTACACTAAATTGACTTGAAATACTCTACTGTGATTGTAGGCAAAAACATAATATAAAAAAAGGACTAAAACACAGTCATCTACATATTATAGCCATTTGATTATCTTTTCAACAGAAGTGTATCAGACCATCACCCGAAGTTTTAGTCATGGAGATTGAACCTCGTCGTGGAGACAACGATTCCAAACATGGTAAAGATTTTTAACATTATTATGTGTAAAATCTCATGAAACTAATGTTTGCCAACAATTAATTTGGGTGTCAGACAATTCTTTACTATGAACATGTTCAAAACATGAATGCACATTTCCTTTCTCTAACTTCCTTTGCCCACTTTAGGAACAGCAATCGCCTTCACAGCCAAACTGAACATTGCTGACAGTTACCCATGTGAATCTGGTGTCCTGAAGTTTGCTAATGTGCTGACCAATGAGGGAGACGCCTACAGCCCCAGCACAGGCATCTTCACCTGCCCCTCAGATGGCTTTTACCACTTCACTGTGCACGTGTCTGTGTATGGACGGGCTCAGTGTGCCCTATATAAGAATGGAGAGAAGGTCGTCTCCCTGTATCACACCAGTCTGCCAGATAAATGCAGCCAAGTGGCCAGTATCAGCAGTGTGGTCCAGCTCTCTAGAAACGATGAGGTCTGGGTTCATTTGTGGGGGCCTGGTCGAAATGACATCTTCGCAACAGAAGACAACGACACTGTGTTTGCTGGGTTTTATTTAGGATAATGGTGTTATTGTCATTATCATCATCTATAAGTTCCTTATACCTCCATGGTCTTCATACCTCCTCTACCTCTGATTATCATGACCAATATCAAGTGAAGTTTGTTTAATATTGAATACAAATTATGTGAATGATTCCTTGTGATTGTGTATCATTAAATCAACGGTTTAACTGTTTTTTGAACGCTAACAATGTGGGTTTTGGGACTGTGTAGAAATAAAAATGATGTAATCTAAGTATTTTCTTCGTCTTGTGTTTTTCTGTCCTCCGACGCCTGGGGGGCGCTGTCCCGAAAAACATTACATATTATTAGAGAGTTCACGCATGCGCACATCGTCTGTTTTTAAACCGCGGGAGAGGTTGGCGTTGGTAAACACGAGTCATAAAATTATTATCGTTTATTGGTGTTTTCTTCATCTGTAATTGATCCAAATGGATTTAGACAGCGGGACGTATGAACCGGGATTTGTCGGAATCCGGTTTTGTCAAGAATGGTGAGCACTTTACCAAATAATTGCTTTAGTAAGAGTAGAAACATGCTAGCTTACATGCTAGCTTACTTCACGTTACCTCCTGACTGGGTCTCAACACCAGAGATCCGCTAAACACTCTTGACTCTTATTTTCCAGCAACAACATGTTATATCCCAAAGAAGACAAAGAGAACCGCATCCTTCTCTATGCAGTAAGTTGTAAGTCCTGGGTTAGTTACTGACTGCTGGTGTTTATTGTATATTTGAATCCCCATTAGCTGCTACTGTATATCAGCACCATGACAAAGACATAATATTACATGACAGTTAAAAACTTACAATACAAACAACATACTTAGGAGGTAGACTCAATTAAATGGTGTGGTAACTCACAACATCGAACACTTAAGCTCAGGCAACAGCATAGTTACAGTTGAGTGTTGGGCGTAGTAGTGTGAAACCACCATACAGGATCATGCTACTTCCGACATGCACAAGTTGTATGATCAAATCTAGGTGTTTTTTGTTTGTCTAGCTGGACGTTTCATGTTCCCTGTTCAATAAAAGTTGTCCCAGTTCATCTTGGGGGAGGGAAACAGAAGCTAAACAAGATGTTATGTACAGACTGTTTGGAGAAAGGTGGCCAAGCTGTTGGCATTGTGATGCCAGTGTTTTTGACCAGGATTCCCACGATCATTGAAAACCAGGAAAAGTAACTTCTTGATCCACTTCCCATTGAGGTATAAAAACTCAAATCAGAAATGTCCTAATAGTTGTGGGCAGAAATAGGACATTCAGATCAGGCGTTCAACGTAAAAACAATGGAACATTTGTAACTCAAGACTCTTACAAATATTGGTCATAGAAGTGGTGCTGTATGTCATAGAATAGTCTTGTAAAAGTCATGGAATTGTATTAGCAAGACGGTGTAGGATCCCTGTTTGAGCGTTTGCCATGCTGATCCCAAATTCCACACACTTTGGCAGCTTCTGGGAATGCTTAAAAGATAGTCTGTGCATATCAGGAAGGAGTTTGCCTGCTCATACCTCAACATGTATCATGCCACAAGACATGTCATCGTCAGTCAGGATGAATCTCACAGAAGTTAACCTGACCTGACAGTTGGGGAAAAGTTATCATGTGTAGAGAAGCACATTGTAAATTAGTACTGTATATACAAATGTTAAAAAATGCATAGAAAATAGACGCTGCACATGTACAGTAGTGCAAGATGTAGTTGCAGTGATGTTAACAGTTGTAGTAACAGCATGTAGGCAGGTCAAGTGTGGGCCATGATGTCTGATTGGCTACCACATCTCTACAAAGGTGCTGATGATATTGTGCATGGCCGTTTACAGGGTAAAGCTTCTGTCACTTGGTAGGTGGTTATTAACTATAGGAGCTAGGGAATCAAAAAAATCTCATGACTTCTTAACATGTTGTAAATGTTCTATACCTACATGTGTGCTAAGCTACATTTAAACAATGAATAATCACCTTAACAATAGGTTAAGGACAGTTTGAAGCCATAACTTAATTGGTGTCTCAACCCACAGTGCAGAAACTGTGACTACCAACAAGAGGCGGACAACAGCTGCATCTACGTCAATAAGATCACCCACGAGGTTGAGTAAGTATAAGAAACCACAATGCTACCGAATTACTTTTCCATCCCACACAAATAACGTAGATGTTGGTTCGCTGTAGAAATATGTATTCGTATGGCTAATGTCACTGCATTGCTTTCTGCTTTCAAACATGTCCTGCTCAGGTGTGTAGCCATTCATGCACTTTCAGAATATCCAAACGTTATTAGTCATACATAAAGTAAGACATTAAGTGCATTTTTCAGGACACCCAATAATGTTTTCAGCTGCACACAGGTTTATTTGTGTGCAACAGACCTTGAAATTTACTCGGGTGTTAGTAGTCTTCAAAAGGATAGTAAATTATCTTGCATTATTTTTGATTGTGCACATTCAGACTGTGAAGTAGTGGCTAATATAATAGTAGTGGCTTGTATTATCCTCTTATACGGGGCTGCAAACAAATGTTGAATGGCTACACACAGTGCAAAACGTTCTTGGGCATGTACAACAATAAAACCTGTATGGGGACGAAACGTTAGTACGATCAGATTTGATCTTAAATCGTTAGTACGAACTTTTCTATGAACACAGTCTGATTCATCAATCTTGTTTGAGTGGTTGGAAGCATGCAGGGATTTGTTCATGTGTTTGTAAACATGCAGTAAAGCTCTTAGAAGCTTTATTCTTTATGCAAAATCAATTCCAGTAACTAAACCTCATTAACAACAAAATCTTTCAGTGGCTTTGTAGCAAAAAAGTCCTAATAGCTGCAATGTCGTATTTGCTGAATTGTCTGTATTCACAACGATACCAGATTATCAGACTTGTAATGGGTTGATCACATGGACTGAACGTCTACAAATACAATTATAATCCTAACATCTGATGATGATGCAGCCTGGATCTGATCTGTGTCTGACTCCAATGCTGACGGTGTCTAGTCGTCCTATTATGGGATGGATCCGCTGATCCATGTCTGATAGCACCAGAGTGCCCTGCCGTCCTCTGGTGGCTGATAATAGGCGCCAAGGTTCTCCTTATACTTTTTTGCAATCTAATTTCAAATGGAACCATTTCTTTTTTACCTCAGCAACTTCTGTTTCTGCTGAAACAGCATTGACAGCATTAATCATTTCTTGTCATGCTTTATTTAGGCTACTTTGATCAGTTCTTGTGACTCTTCTGCTTCTGAAAACTGCTGGGGGGGTTTTCATGAGCGCAACACTTCCATTTCGGAGTCTACAAAGTTCCTCCTTTGGCCGGTTTACTTGCACACGATCCTTCAGTCTGCAGCCTTTTATGGTGTTGAGGGCGTTTACCTGCAAATCAGCTTGAACAGGCACGCGCTTCAAATTTACGAATGTTTGGCATTCATCATGGTTCTACAAACAAATTGAGGCGCCCAGCATGTTTCATGAATCCCACGGTGGTGTTTTAGTACGCACATATATACGTATATAATTTCCGAAAAGTTTTGTGAATGAGGCTCATTGTTGTAATGTCTAGAGCCGTGTCTAATGTCTGATCTAGGGCTACTAGGTGTTGGTATGTATCATGATCATTCATCCAACTATTTGTTTCTATCTTTCTCCAGTGAGTTGACACAAATTATTGCTGATGTATCTCAGGATCCAACACTACCAAGGACAGAGGACCACCCCTGTCCCAAGTGAGTTTTACTGTCTTTCACTGTTCTTCACTCACCCTGTGCACAACCTTATGTTTTTCAGTACCCGAGTCCCTTTATTTCCTTTATTGACTCCAAATTTACAAGGGAGGATTTTTATCTCCTTACCAGATCTGCATCTTAGAGTAACATTATCTTCTTTCCATTGTGATGATGTTTGTCCCTATGTGAGAGTTGTAGTTTGTAACTCTGTGCACTGTGTCTCTTCCCAGATGTGGTCACAAGGAGGCAGTGTTCTTCCAGTCTCACAGTATGAAGGCTGAGGTAATGAAAAACCTGCTATATAACCATTAGTTATTCAGTTGTTTTTAAATAAATGTACTACGTTTCTGTGGTCTGCAGCTTGTCCTTTATATTCAGGGGTATGTAACAGCCTACTGCTAGTAGACAAGAAAGCATATGCATAGAAAAACAAGTATAGAACCACTGATTGAAATTAACAACTATATCCCAACAATATTGCACTGACCAAAACAGAGCTACAAAGTGCTTCAGTAAAAACATGTCCGAGATGAGGATAAAGAGATAAAACAAAGCATTCTAGCAAGATGTAGACACAGGGCGAAAGTAACCCGAAAAATGGTTTCCACAATGACTGGAATCAAGTAAACATAATAAAGTTTTAAGTTTAAAGTGTGTTTTTGAGATGGATTTGTGTTATTCGCCCCACAGGATGCTATGAGGCTGTACTACGTCTGCACTGCCCCTCACTGCGGACACCGGTGGACAGAGTGAAGATGGTGATGATGAAGAGGTCCAACATACGCATCTATAGTACTACTTCTTGTAAACAATACGACTTGCAGCTCAAAACTGCTTTTGTTTGGTTGTTCCATCAGTCAGAATACTACGCGGTCAAGTTGTGAACTTAATTAGTCACCGAGTCTTTCGTGTATTAGATTTTAGCTTTGTGGTTTGTTTTAAAATAGCAGAACTGCTCATATATGTAAATAAGTTATCGATGTATGGTGACTTGTGTTGGACCTCATCTTGTGAATATAATGTGTTAATAGCTTTCTAACTGATGTCATTCTATTTTCAAATGTGTCCACCTTGTAAGATTAAAAGGACCAACTGTTGTTACAAATGCCTCTTTGCTTATTTACTGGAACATTGCTAAGGTAACAAATAGGAATTTTGGTGTAATTTCTGTTATAGTATCATTAACATGGACATTGCATCGCCATCTTCTGTCTCAGGGTAGTTATTCCTATCAGTTATGCCACTGCCTGTTCCCTATTCCTGTATGAGCATATAAGCTATTTAATATTACGAAACAAGTAATACCACCAATTTCCTCATTAAACTCCGGTGACTGTCCTCCAATGCAATATTTAGAAATGTTGGTGCCTAATATGTAAAAATGCAGCAGCTTTTCTCACCATTGGAATGTAGTACTGCAGTGTTGCTGCAGCTTCCTCTTTTCTGGAACATGTATATTCCAAGCTACTGGTTGGGCAACTGTAGCTTATTACCCTATTACCCAATGAGCATGACCAGTTTCGAGTTATTGCTGTGCTCAGAGAAAAGGCATGCATGCACATGCAGCAGGAAAGTACACAGAAGGTGTGATGCCCCCGACCACACCCCCTGAAGCAAATAGGCTCTTTGATAAACCAGTTATATAAGTCCTGTAAACGTTTACTGGTCATTCAACGAAAAGCAACTGTGGAGTTATGGATGAAAAAGGTATGAAACAACATGCGATCTTATAATACAAATGTTAAACTTGTAGCACTATTAATGTAGTTTTCAACTCAATAATTTGAACGCACACACTCCTTTCATTGTTTTCAAATGGGCTTTTCAGTGACGGTTGTTTCCCGGCTGCAGTGGGGAGCAGCTGCCCCTCGATGCAGGGCCACTTTGAAAGGCTCTGCCCAGAGAGTCGTCATACACCACACGGCCCTAAAAAACTGCAACGGCCTCAGAGGATGTATGGAGCAACTCATCAACATACAGGCGATGCATATGAAAGAACGAGACTTTGATGACATTGGATACAAGTGAGTAGCTCCATAATCCCTCAGCGCTAAAGCAGTTAAAACGACTACACATAATAACCTGCCTCTCTTATTCCTATAGACCTCGGCCACTGTGATGTTTATATTATTTGTAAAATATATACTTGAGGAATAATGATGGTATATTCCTATGCATGTGTTTATGTCAGTTTAAAATGCAGCGGGATACTCACCCATATTTTCTGTATGTTCCAGTTTTCTTGTTGGAGGAGATGGAACGGTCTACGAGGGCCGTGGTTGGGGTGTAATAGGTGCACATGCCAAAGGCAACAATCACGACTCTGTGGGCATCGCCTTGATGGGCAATTTCAACAGTAAGCACAGTTACACTCACGTTAGAATACAATGAACAACAAAAAATAGTAATCATGTTAATTCTTTGTAGACCTACAGGAGGGCTGTGTGATTTACATCATGTATGAGTTGCCTGAGTTGAATCCACTGATACATTACTGCAATGAATTAAAACATGACAGTGATGTTGTTTTCATTTCAGATGACACGCCGAGCCCAGAAGCAATGTCATCGGTCAAACAGCTCCTGAGGTCTGGAGTTTCCGGAGGGTTTTTGCACCCAGAGTTCACCCTGCGGGGGCACAGAGACCTGGCAAACACAGAATGTCCTGGGAGAAAGCTTTACGCCGCACTGCCACGTCTGATGCATCGCACATGATGAGGCTGAGCACTGCATCATGAAGGAAACGTATCTCCATTTCCTTCATGAAATGGGATCACGTGACGAAGAACTACAGTGAATGGACATCACCTCCACCACCATAGGTTTTTTCCCCACTGCCATACGGCTCCTCAATGCTGCAGGTGTACCCCCCCCCTGGGAACCCCCCCTTCCCCCACTAAATAGACTTGCACTGGACTGAGACCTGCTCTGATTTTTGAATATGGCACTTTGTCACACTGCACTTTACCTT
>CABFOS010121410.1:0-11089 GCA_900660315.1 Diretmoides pauciradiatus
TTCCCCCCCCCCACTTTTTCGCAGGCATAAACGCAGTATAGATCAATTGTTTTATTTTTATGCCTCCCCCCCACACACACACACAAACACAAAAACTCAAAAAAGTGGACTTCACACAAGGTATATTTGATGTGTTAAATTTGACTGAGCAGTGTTGTCATATCAGCATCTCTTAACCCACCCTATGACATTATCAGCTCAGTATAGTCATGTGTCACTGTATAAAACCTTATTTGAACCGCACATAAATTATTGTAATGTCATATGGTGTAACACCTTTCCCAGTCACCTACAGAAATGACAGATTCTTCAAAAGAAAGTTTTACGTGCTTTATCATGGTCACATTTCAATGCACCGACAAACCCCCTTTTCCATGCTTATGGTCTATTGAGGATATAGCAGAATGCAACATCTTTCACAATGCATGTGTGATGTATCAGGTAGTACATGGTTTAAACAATCGATTATGTGAGCTTGTTCCGGTCTGCCGTCCACTGCACACACATGACACAAGGAAAAAGCATCTTGTCTTCGGGAAGAAACGAAGGCTAAAGCGCACCAGTCTGAGTGTCGTGTGCAGGGGACCGCAGATTTGGAATGAGCTTGATGAAAATATCAAAATGTCACAATCAGTATTCTCCTTTAAGAAAAGCATAAAGAAATATCTTCTCTCAAAGTATTGTGATTAGTTGACACATGTGTGTTATTCATGGACAACTAGTATGTAGCTAAATACCCATATTTTTGGGGTCTCGATGCCATCCATCCTTCTGCCTTGATATGAAGTATGTATTTTGGTTTTTATTTACTTATCTATTTTCGACTCAGGGTTATTAATGGGTGCTCGAAAACCCCTTTTCTTAGGCTCTGAAATGACTGCGGTGGAGATTTTCTCTGGGACTATGGTGTGTTATGTTGTTTGTGTATCTGTTGTTGTTACCTGTTATATGTTCTGGGCCCCCTCCTATAAGCTTTAATTAGCTTCTCTGGGGTGACCCCATTTCACATGTCCTTTGTGAGTTCAACTCTACATAATTTTCCCCTTGACATGTATATAAAAACATATTGATTGATTGATTGATTGATTGATTGATTGATTGATGTGTCCTTTCTATGCCTAGCAGTCTCCTGAGCCTGAACAAAGGGCAGTGCAGTCTTTTTGCACTTGCAGCGCGTAGTACACCTGCCGAGCGTGATGGAGAAAGAACGGGTTGAGTATTAACTGGTATTGTAAATAAAGATTCAGAAATGTTCCCGGGGTACTGGTCCATCTGTCCCCTCAGTCACAAACAGCTTGCTGGCAGGACAACAAATCTGTGTTGAAATCAGCCCCAAAACAAGATGAACTTGTAGAATAGGAAACGTGGGCATTTGAAAGGGAGTTTTATAGTGCTTAAAATGATTGAATAACAACATTGATGGGCACATTCACTTTGATGTTACATAAAGATAACTGGCATGTGTCACATTCAACCACCGTGTTATCCCTTTAACCCTTGTGTGTAGGACAATTGTGCTAATGTGATAGGTCAGAATCAATCCTAGTCAGAACATTACAATATAATTTGTGCAGGCAAACTGGATTCAGGAAAGCAGCCACTCGGAAAGCGATGCGATTCCCATTAATTATGCTATAGTAAACAAGCATATACATGTGAAAAAGAAAATGAGCTGCCTTCTGTTCAAGCCAACCATAAACATGTCAGTGACTCAAGTATATAACTCAGTATTCCCCTAATAACACGTTCTGTGACTCTGCAACTACATCTTGATGATTAGGTCTTGAGCCACCAGTTGTAGTGAGAATTTGTTCGGAGGACTCTGTATTAATCCATTTTCCGGTCATTCTCCAGACTCAGTCTATTCCACTAAGTAGTTATGTGTCTGTTGTTGTTAAATGCCAGCATCAGAGCAGAGGGACTACCAGACTAATAAATGAGTCTCACACTGTACTGGTGGTAAAGGCATGGTTATTCTGTTTGCCGCATTTAAGATGATTGCCATAGAATGTTTGACAATATGTCATAATATGGAAATCCTATGAGGCACAGTGGTGAAGACAAGGAAAACAATGTTATTAAAATTGTTGGGCAGGCATCTTTGGTTTACTACAGATTATCATGACATAGGAATTGACCTTTCTATTAAGTCCAGTTCAGCAGAAAGCACATTAAAGCTTAAAACTCAGTGGAATAGAATGCAATGTCTTGTCCAAAATCTATCTCTCCTTTACTTGATTTGATTGGTCTGCCCAAAACTGAATAACATATGATATGATGTTAGCAATCGAAACATCTTTGGTGTCTCCACTTTCAATAACCTTTAAGAGAGTAAGAACTAAACATCCGTGCAAGACTAAGATAAAGAGCAGATCTATGCAGCTTTACCTTGCAAGTAACTGGAAGGTCCATGTGTCTCTAGAGACCCCCATAATAAAGCAGGAAAGCATCTCATCTGTTTTCCTGTCGCGCTCCAGACTCCATGTGGTAACTGATTAGTTAGGTTTGTTATGTTGTGCAGTGCTAAATGTCAGCGTCAGACTAGACGATCTACCAGACTAAATAAATTACCACACACTGCCACACAATATTGAACTTAGTGACACATGTGTGTGTTTGCATAAGGGGAAAATAAGGCTGGAGAGTATATGTGCATCGACACAACAGTGTTTTTAAATGAGATCTGTTTTTAAGGCAATGAGTCACTTTATGTTAGACATCTCACAACTCAAACCCTCTGGCAAGAATTGTGGTAAATGTAACAATTATGATCCAACCACTACCGTGATATAGGAATCACTGTCATTATTGTGCATTATGCTCATGCTTAATGACACACAATGATTGGCATGTCACTCTTGAAGGCTTTGGTGATAAAGTGTATTGAGAAATCATTTCTTCTTCTTCTTCTTCTTCTTCGTGCAGTCCTGTTTGCTTAGGAACCTTCCTAACGACCCGGAAGTAGTTAAGTGGCAGCCATGATAAGAGCTGGTCAAATTCTCTACATGCTAAGGAAAGCTGCTTCAACGCTTCCTGTCTTATCTCCTTTATCATAGGTTTCACTGAACAAATCCTTTACGAAAGGAAAGAAGATAATGCCGTCCCACAATTCCTTGTGGCGGCAACATTTAAAGCGATGCACCATTCGGCCGTTCACGAAAACAAACATGACCGATAAGGGACGCAGAGCAACAGTTAACTTACCGTTCCTTATTAAGCATTTTCCATCATATGCCTTAACTTGCTAATATGCTTCATATTAGCAATATTATGCTTTTATGCTTAATATATAATACGCTATGTTTTGAACTTTCAACAATATGTTAAACCCAAAGGCGAACTCGCTACTGTTGTAAAATGATCAAAGTGAGGTTAACGTTGTAGGGCAACTACTTCCTCCCATGTAGTGAACAGGCTTTAATTTTCCATTCTCCTTTCCACTGTCCCTGTAAACTCATCACATCTAAAACCATGAGAATGAGATGTGAGGTATTTGACGTATTTTAATTTATTTTTGTCCTTGGGGACAAAGTATTCTCTTTTTTTGTGTTATCTTGTAACATCACACATTCTGTGATTGTGTTTGAGACTGTAAAGGCAGCATGAGGAAAGCAAAGGTGCGAGTGCTTTATCTAAAATACATGACAAAGTAGAAAGATGGAGCTTTTACATTTGTATGTTTCCTCCATTCTCCTGTTGCATGTGCACTTCCTGCTAGGACGATCATAAGCCTGCACCGATGCAGACTCGCTATCAAAGGGTTTAACAGTCCACTTACACTCCACTAATTGGTTTGGGATGGTCCTTAATATGGAGAACCTCCACGTGAAGGCGCAAACGGAGGGGGAGTGCATAGGGCGAAGAGATAGGGGCTGGTTTGGGATTGGGCCTCGTCTCGTCTCGTCTTGTTGTCCTCCGCTTATCTGGGTCTGGGTCGCGGGGGCAGCATCTTCAGCAGGGAAGCCCAGGAAGCCCTTTCCCCCGCCACTTCCACCAGCTCTTCCGGGGGAATCCCGAGGCGTTCCCAGGCCAGCCGAGAGATGTAGTCCCTCCAGCGTGTCCTGGGTCGACCCCGAGGTCTCCTCCTGGTTAGACATGCCCGAAACACCTCCCCAGGGAGGCGTCCGGGAGGCATCCTAACCAGATGCCCGAACCACCTCAACTGGCTACTCTCGATGTGGAAGAGGAGCTTATTTTGATTTTGTTATTAATTCTCCTTTTTCTTGTTTTTATTTTCCATATTTTATTTAATTGTGATACTTAAACTTCACTATCTCATTGTGTTGTATTGTATGAAAAGCACTTTGTAAATATTGCTTTTAGAAAAGTGCTATAGAAATAAAGTTATTATTGCTCCGCTCCTCTCACTTTATTACTCCAGTTTACTAACTGAGCAAACTCAGACTCGCACAGCATTATGGGCGCATTTTGATATCAACAAAATACATGACAGCGAGTAGTTTTTACTATCGCAATTCCTGAGGTGGATCGAGATGTTTGCTGCGTGCCGAAAAATATGCAGGAATTGCATGCGGCCATAAAGTCGAACCAAGATCCCTGTGGAATATTACTGACCCCTTGATGAATTCATGCCTCAGAAAATGCAGGGTAAGCGGATCCTGACATGCATACACATTTCTGTGCATCTCATTCAGTATACTTTCAAATACAGTATATTCATCCAGCGCCAGTGTGAACACAGCAACATCATCAGAATATTTCTCATCCCACCTCGAAAGCCATGCGAAGAACGTCATCGGTGTTCGCTGGTCGACACAAGATGGTCACACCAATCACATACTCTCTGAAGTCTATGGTGCCATCTCCATTCTGGACAGGGTCAAAAAGTCAACAGGTAAACTACATAAATCTGTAACAAACCGCTATAATACAGTGACAGCTAGTGTAATAACCTTTTACAACTCTACTGGGCCATGACGATATGCCTGCTCGAGTGTCAGCAGTTTGGACATGGGAATGTCAAAGGAAAGATGGGAAATGTATAGGGCACCGCTGTTTTACGTTAGTGGGTTAAAACGCCTCATCTGTTTGTCAGTCACACTTGTAATACACAAATCTTCTAAGGAAAGAGTATCTTTTTAACTCATTTTACTGTGTGAGTGCTGTTGTTTTTACTCTTAGAATCCTCTCTCCTCAACTCGGGTCATACAGGTCTTTGGGCAGGAAGCTATTTCAATCATAGCTTACTCCCCCAAGGTGTATAAATCCCCCCATGTGTTCCTCCCAATTACACTTGCATGGTTATGAATTATGTGCATGTCATTGCGTTTAAAGCATGTTCACTAATGCATTGAACTGTGTTATGGGTTGGATACGGCCTGTTTGTATCTCAAGTTCAACACAAGGAACTTAGAATTGGTAATGGTGATCTGTGAATTCAAGCTTACTCTTCTTTTGCTCTAGGTGTGACCATCTACTATAAGTGGCAAAAACATAAATGCAATTGCAAATTGAACAGGTACTAATACTTGTATGTACATGTTTCTCACCCTGTCAAACAGTGCAAACAGCTCCTCAAGGGCTGGGCTGACAGGTAGCTTTAGGAAGCTGGCAAACTCCCCAATGGTGATGCGGCCTCCCTTACAGGAGCTGGCCATGGCCGCAAAGCCCTCCAGCTCCTTCTTCACATTGTCCCACTTCAGGCTGGGGGAGACCGAGTAGGACACAAGGACTTGTCGTGAGGAAGTGGTGGGCGTAGGCAAGGTGAGGTTAGGTCAGTACAGAGTCAGGTAAAAGGCCAAGATGTCACCACTCACTCAAATTCTACTGTGCTGCTGTTGCATAAAGAGAAATGTTTACACCTCAGGATTTGAAGGGCTCATACAGACAACCTAAAAAGACAAGTCCAGATACTATAGGGGGGGTTAAAGCTGGACATAGTGGTGTTCAGTTTTAGCTTCACTGATACATCAAGCCTGTGTGTTGTTACTGTGTAGTTATCAGGGCAAGAAAACTACATGTTCCCCCACTTGCCCCAGTGTCAGATGGATACCAAGCTACATCAGGAACTTTCACTACTTGTCACAACCTAAATATAGCACCATTTGGCAGGTGGCTGGTGTTGATTTACCCACCCTGGTGATGCCAGTGGGGGTGTGAGTGAGAAATTCGTACTTGAGTTTGCGGCTGATTTTGGTGAACTCCACAAGGCCGGCCTCCATGGGCAGCGTCAACTCCCCAGCTGAGATCATCAGACGGCAGTCTTCATACGTGTGGTCAGTCACTGAAACTCCCAGAGCCCTGCAACAGACAGGGATGGTAGATCATGTACACAGACACACTCACTCGCTATGTCACATACAGTGGCCAGTTTATGTGATGGACCGTCTAGTAAATGGTTGTATCCAGGAGGCAGGAAGAGCATGTGTCTTTGAATCCATTTAGATAGAGGATAATTTGATTTGATTTGATTTGGCTTTATTCACACACAGAGAGACACGCACACGCACACACACACACACAGTACATGTCTTCATACAGAGGAAAATTGCAATGGTGTGTGAATCAGGTCTCCCGAGGAAGCTATTAAAAGCTTATAGAGGGAGCCTGGGTATATTCAGAACAAAACACAGTACATTAGGCAATAACAACATACATACCAACAGACCTCATACATACATATAAACCAACATACATACCATCCATACATATCATACCAACATACACGAATCCACAACATACACAAATACAACATACACAAGCAACATACTGTACACAAAACACAAGCTTCTTCAGAATACATGAGTGTAGGACCTGCAAAGATTCGTTAAATATATGAATTAAGTAATTTGATTTGAGTGTAATAATGTAGTGCTCTACCAACTGGGCTATATAGGGCAAACACTACAAATGTATGTAAATATGCATTAAAACAAGTCCACTGAATACTAACTTGGCCATAATGTCTCGCACAGTGCTGGCGAACAGCGCCGGGCTTTTCTTCTCGTCCTCTGTGGGGATCTGCGGAGGCAGGAACTGAAAGACAGCGAAAACATCAGAGAGGTTACAAGGGAGGTCAAGCGGGAAGTAAACTGCTAAACCTCTGCATGTAAACCACTATCCCCTCTTGCAACAAAGCAATTGTACACCCGTATAAACTTAAAGCAATCTGTCACTTTGTTGATCAGCCATAGAATGCAAAAACCCCAAACTATGAATCTCAGCCATTATAAACTGCACATCTTTGTCCTCTGTAGCTCAGTAAGCAGAAGATGGTACTGTACTAACGCTGCCAGTAAGGCTGCACAATTTCAAAAATCCATGAAATTGATTTTGCAATTTCTAAATCACAATGTTTCGTCAGATAGGAAGGTGATGCAGATAGAATTCCTGGAATATCAAGTTGCACGTTGAAGAAAATCCTTTGTTATATTCAATTTGAACAAATCTTACATGTAAATCCTAAGTCTTTTGTTGTTAATGTTGTGCAGCCCTAGATACAAATGATACAAGTTTATTTCAGCCATTACATTGGGAGTCACACATACACGAGAGAGAGAGAATATCTGTTACCTCGATCTCTACTGTGGTGTAGAGCTGCGATAATGTGAGAAGCAGCAAGGTCCTCCTGCAAAAAAAAATATATACAATGAGGACAGTTTGTCACATCTTTTGATTTCAACAGGTCCACAAGTTATAAAGAGGGTATACACGTTACTGAATTATGTGTTAAAATACTGACGATGGCCTGAATATGAACTCTTTCCCAATATTTTAGTGCCTCTTAAGTTCAGTGGAAAAAAAGAGAAGCCATATAGAAGAAGTAGCAGCAGTTACCCCACTTCCCTGAACATGCATACTGCAGACTAATGTGCATACTTACGAGCTGAAACCTTGCCATGTCCAAGTCACTGTATCCTGAACAAAACAAAAAGATGAAAAAAGTCAAGTCGCTAGCATTACTAACAGGCTCTTAAAAGTGATCACTTCTTAGGATTGTAGTGTGTTGAAGTCTGTTGGTGGTTGGTCACGCTCAGCTCTGGCTCTGTGTGCATCTACCGTACGTACAGACAAGGCACAGATATATTGACGAATACGATATCGATTTGCAACATGCACGCTACATGTGGCGACGTCACCCACCAGTTTGTTGGGGTATCTCATAAGCACAGGCTGCACAGGGACCCCTGGAATAAAGGCACCTAGGGGTGGGTGGGGAAGGGAGAGAGAGAGACATTGGTGTGTGAGAGGGTCTTCAGTGTTGTTCTAGTGCTGATGATAAACACTGTATCCTTTGGTAATATGTATCTATCTCTCTACCCATCTCACTCTCTATCTGTGGATGTTAATAATGACAAAGCAACTTATGCTGCATCATAGAATATGATGTGGATAACGGTGATATTATACATGTATTACACCATTTCGGAATTGTAACCGGGGACCTGATGCAAGAAAAGAAAAAAATCGACGTGTTGTATATGTATTATGACTCAACTTTCGAAAGGAGAATGACACCTCTGTGTAATGGATCATTTCCCCACTTCTCTAGAAGCCCTTTTGTGTGTTTTTATGTTATTTTTCTATTGTATCTTTCAATAGTAATACTTTACCTTGTTTGAAAGTGATAAGACAGGAGCGGTTTGTACATGTCCCCTCGGGGAAAATTAGAACCTGGAGAACAAATGATAATTATACATCATGTTTATAAGAGGGCAAAGTGAGGACATAAGAGGCTAAATTCTGTTACATTCTGGCCACGTCTCAAAAACTGAGCTCGTATTTCACAATTGTGGTGTAATAGGTGGTTGTGGATTACAATTTTAGGTTAAACTATATTGTCTCCGAGGGGAAATTTGGCTTGGGCACAGTACTTCATAAAAAACATCACAGAACATCACGTAACATCATATAATAAGACCATGAGAAGCATCGACATGGTGTTCACATAAGGAAAGACATACAAACAGGAAAATCATTGACAACATAATAATAATCCGTGAATTAAAGTGCTTAGGTGGTTATCGCACATTGTTCTATTGCACCTGTGCTAAAGTGCAAATATGTTTATTGTACACTATGCAATAAACATGCACTATTTGTTCTATTAATACCAAACAACAGTTAGCAGATAGTCCTGTTTATTTGTACTTGAGTTGTTACTTCAAGTTTTACTGAAGTAACACTGTTTGTATACGAGTACAAATTGTATGTTGTTTGCCTAACTCTCTAACAGCCTTAAAAGAGGAAGTGGGATTATAACAGAGTGTCTCAGACCGACAGAGGAAGTAAGAAAGCAACATTCTATGCTTTTCTTAGCCAAAACTAACAAGTTTTCTCCACAGCGGAGGAGAAATATCTTCCTCTGTGGTGCATTGCCACAATATTGGCACGGCTGCTACGAAATAAAAAGTTGGTCAATGTATAGAAATTAATCTAAATTGATCTCTAACGCTGCTAAGAAGTGTGCATCCCGTTATGTTATCTCCCATGCGTTGAATGTTTGCTCCCCAACATTGTCTGTGTGACACATTAGTGTAAATGTTCAATAAATGTGTAATTCTGAGCCTGAAACCTGCAGACTCCTGGCCCTCCGCGGCATCTCTGTTCTACAATAACACAGGATTGATGTTTGTGTAATCAATATTTAGACATTCTGTGTGCATGTGTTATGACAGACCTGTGGCCAGCGGCCTCCTGACTTGGCTCTGCTGTCGATCTCTCGGATGGTGTTCTTCCTGGAGTCTGGGTCCTGTCTGGACACCAGGACTGGCTGGAGACAGCGCACAAACCCTGAATAGAGAAAGGCCACCACACACACACACACAGGAAGATACCAGCTATCAGATGTTTTTGTCATTTCCTGAATTTCTTTATAGATTATCTCATCTACAGGCCACATTCTGACTACTCATGGCTTTGCTGCTATTATGTGGGACAGGAAAACAAAGTTCTGTGGTGTCGCTAGCGTGAACGACATGGATGGAATAAACCGTTACATCTATCAAGTCTACTCTGGACTCTGGATCCTGCTTATACTGTAGTTATCCATGTTATTGCATGTAAATGATGGGGAAGACGTTTCCATGACAAAACAGATGCTGGATGGTGAATTATGATTGATTGACAAGGGTGTTTGTCAAGAGGATACATGAAATTTTGAACTTAATGATAATCCTATAAGCATCTTAATGAGTTTGCATCCATATCATATGCACTGATTGAACAACAATCTAGATGGGTCTCTCTCCTTTCTTCCCTGTATTGAAACAACACAATAGAAAAGTATCTCACTGCCAAAGATGGGCGTAGCCAGGTTCTCCACGCGGGAGACGGTGGAGGGCAGGCCCGCTACGATACACACAATCCCGTCAAAAAAGGTGGAGTGGGGGGCCACAGCTAGGATGGGGGCTTCAATGCTGCTGACCTGGTCGCCCTTCACCACCACTCTGAAGCCCATGCAGAAGTAATAAGCCCTCCCCAAGGCAGCCATCACCGTGCGACACATGAACCTGGAGAGGACCAAAGCCAGATGTTGACTAGCTGGTGAAGGGAAGCGTTCACACGTAGAATCCTAACCACAGATTAGTAAATGCTTGATCGGTGCAAGCGCAGGCTTATGAGTAATTTCCACTACTTACACCTTACACATCTTCATGAACTAGAGAGGTAAGTAGAGTTACAGTACAGATTGGGACATCATGACAAACATGATGCAACAATGGATGAACCCAAACCATGAGACTGTCACAAAAAGCCTATGACACGACTGAGCAGTTAATCTCTCGTCTCGTCTCGTCTCGTTGTCCTTCGCTTATCCGGGTCCGGGTCGCGGGGGCAGCATCTTCAGCAGGGAAGCCCAGGAAGCCCTCTCCCCCGCCACTTCCACCAGCTCTTCCGGGGGAATCCTGAGGCGTTCCCAGGCCAGCCGAGAGATGTAGTCCCTCCAGCGTGTCCTGGGTCGACCCCGAGGTCTCCTCCCGGTTGGACATGCCCGAAACACGTGAGCAGTTAATGTCAGTGAAAAAAAGACGGATGGTTTGCTTGGAATGCACAGTATTAGATAAAGAATCTAGACAGTATAGCCTCAACTGACATTAATGCAGTGCAGCCACAAGACAGCTTTGCA
>CABFOS010121412.1:0-24211 GCA_900660315.1 Diretmoides pauciradiatus
CCAGCCGTGGCTGCTCCTGCGCCAGCGGTGGTGGGTCAGCCCAATGTGCGGGACCAGAACGGAGCAGGGGCGCGACCAGAGATCAACGGAACAGTTCCGGGGATACCAGGTAATCCTGGGAGACCATTTAGTATCTCTGGGTTGAGCTCACGTTCAGCCAGCACTACAGCGTACCGCATATCTCCATATGCCTACACGGGTCCACTGCGTTTCCTGTGTGCCAGCGACGCCCGAGCGGACGTGTTTGTGGACAGCTTTATGTTCTGGATGGATACAGTGGAGATGGTGAGGGTGGCAGGACATCCCTCAGTCTACTACTCAGGCTGGGTGTTCCCCATCTATATCTTCAGCTACCTTTCTTGCCTGCGTCTGATGGTCATGCCCCACAGCCCCCTGCTTTCCTCACTAGGCGTGGTCCTGCAGGACCTGCCCTTCCTCTTTGTGCGAATTGGCCTCATCGCCTTCTTCGGCTTTGTCACACCCCTCCTTTATCTGATGAAGAACCTGTTGGTCTGCCTGGCCTTTGTCTATTTCAACTTCATGACCAAGCTGAGGGTCTTCAATACAGAGAGGATGTTCTTTTGAGACTAAAACGTCAGACGAAGACAGTGCAACATTAAAATATGTGTTGAGCAACAGATTCGCACAATCAGGAAATCGAATGGGATGTGAGCAATATAAGAATGGATTAATGTATGTGGCACAGCAGAGATATTTTATTACAATGATTGCAGGAGAAAATGGACTGCATTGTGGTGCTTTTCACAGGCCAAAAGGGAGCTCTTAGGCAATGTTTTCTCATAAAGGACATTAACTGTCAAAGGACTATGTGTTGTGAAAGTGTTTTATTATTGCCTTCTTGTTCAAAGTTATTTTTTTACCTCCAAGTCCCCTCACCCTGACCTAAACCATGGCACTTTGAGAATGTACCTGTAATGTCATTTCTTCAGAGTTTATCACAGAGATTTTTTTCTATTACCATAAAGTGCAGTGAATATGTAAAAATATAAATCAGTGTTGTTATCTTAGGTTTTCCATTGCTAAATTCTGATCATATTCACGAAATGAAAACAAAGTGTGAGTTTGTACCAATGACAAATATTTTGGTAAAAGTAATAAAGAAAAACAGTCAAATATCCATCTCAAGTATTCATTAGTATGATTTATCAAGTGCATAGGATATAGAGAAAGTGAACAGAGCAGTGTATGAATCAAGAGAGGATTATTAAAGACTAATTCATGAGATGCAAAAGGTAAAAACACACAGATGTTTCATACCAAAAGATTCTTTACCTTCCGTATGTCCGCACTTCTTTATAAACCGTTATTCTTGCGGGTGCACAAACCCTTTTCTTATGTAAAGTGCATGATGTTGATTTCTGGACTCGGCCACAGTGAACCGACCATTCTAGTCTCCAAGGTGCAGCATGGCTAAGTCACATTAGTCTTCCTACTGTACAAGTTGATCATGTGATGTGACTGTCAAATGGAAAACCTTCTCATCCGTTCTCCTGCATACCCTCTAAAACAGCTGTAGCTCTCTCACTGTATGATGGTTCTTTTATAATGTGTAAAAAAGATCCTTGAGGTAATCTATCAAGAAAGCCTTTCTTCATAACATCTAACATTCATTCATTCATTCCATCTGAAAGTACAGTCATGTTCCTGCTTATAGTTGGTTGGGTATTGTTAAATTAGAGATTACTCCTGATTTTCGACAGCATTTCATGCCCTTGTGAAGAGTGATATTCCAACACCAGTGGAGTGGAGATGTCCACACCCTGCAGTTAGCTATTTTTACTGTAGGTCACAATGAATGAACCCCGGATGATTAATATTTGGACTGATCCCAAAGTTTTGCCCAGTAAGCAGAGTGGAAACTTTAGATTAAAAGTACAACTGGTACAAATCTGAGCAGAAATAACGTCTCGCTGTCAAGACAAGTGACAGAAATGTAAGACTCACTCACTGGATAATTATGTTACACCATCATACACCATAGCAAACATCTCCACTCTGCTGCTGGTACAGGTGTGCAGCCATAGCAAACATCTCCACTCTGCTGCTGGTACAGGTGTGCAGCCATAGCAAACATCTCCTCTCTGCTGCTGGTACAGGTGTGCAGCCATAGCAAACATCTCCTCTCTGCTGCTGGTACAGGTGTGCAGCCATAACAAACATCTCCTCCTCTCTGCTGCTGGTACAGGTGTGCAGCCATAGCAAACATCTCCTCCACTCTGCTGCTGGTACAGGTGTGCAGCCATAGCAAACATCTCCTCCACTCTGCTGCTGGTACAGGTGTGCAGCCATAGCAAACATCTCCTCAACTCTGCTGCTGGTACAGGTGTGCAGCCATAGCAAACATCTCCTCTCTGCTGCTGGTACAGGTGTGCAGCCATAGCAAACATCTCCTCTACTCTGCTGCTGGTACAGGTGTGCAGCCATAGCAAACATCTCCTCTCTGCTGCTGGTACAGGTGTGCAGCCATAGCAAACATCTCCTCCTCTCTGCTGCTGGTACAGGTGTGCAGCCATAGCAAACATCTCCTCCACTCTGCTGCTGGTACAGGTGTGCAGCCATAGCAAACATCTCCTCCACTCTGCTGCTGGTACAGGTGTGCAGCCATAGCAAACATCTCCTCCACTCTGCTGCTGGTACAGGTGTGCAGCCATAGCAAACATCTCCTCCACTCTGCTGCTGGTACAGGTGTGCAGCCATAGCAAACATCTCCTCCACTCTGCTGTTGGTACAGGTGTGCAGCCATAGCAAACATCTCCTCCACTCTGCTGCTGGTACAGGTGTGCAGCCATAGCAAACATCTCCTCCACTCTGCTGCTGGTACAGGTGTGTAGAACTAGCAAGTCCTCCTGTCTTCCACAATATTTGGCATTGCATTTTAAAAAGATGCTGTTCTTGATGATTTAAAAAAAAGATGTCTGTCTAATAGAGTTGTCAAAAAGCAAGAATGTCCAGTATTCATAACCTCAATGCTATTATTTACATACATTAACAAATTTCAGTTTTCCCGCCCAAAAAATGCCAAGCAAGTAAATAAATACATTCTTCTTCTTAACTGGACATGACTAGCTATAGTATTACCAGAACTTACAAGGTACCAATTTTTATGTAATTGCAGTTCTCCTGTAATTACTGTGAAGTGCTACCCAAATTAATCTCTCTTCACTGAGAGATTAACAACAAATGCTTTGATGCTGAACACTGAAAGTGAACTGATGTGTCCCAGTCAGATTGAGCTGTATAAGATGGTTTTCGGTCAGCTCTGTGTTTACTTATTACAGCACTGTCTATATAATCACAGGACAAGTATTTCACAGGTACATGGCCAACATCCCTGTGCCCTCAGTACAACACGATTGGGCAGATATGGTGCCATGTTGGCATCCCTGCAGTATGAGGCCGGTGTCGTCTGATCACCACTCACTTCCCCCAGTAGGAAGCAGGATTTCCTCCTGCCCTCTCTTTCTACAACACAATATCATCACTGCCCTCCTCTCCCCAAACCTCATGGATCTCTTGAGGGCTATTATCTCACCAAACCATCAAATCAGCAAACTACATACACTTTTCATCATTTAATCCTCATTAGTGCTGCTGCAGTCCTTATGAAACAGGTACATTTCGGATCAGAGAACAGATACCCCGGAATTTTGTGTCTAATTTGTGTATATACCAAATATCTTCAAATTCAGACCAGGTCTTCTTGTTGCATAACATCTGATCTCTGGGTTCGCTTCCCAGGCGTAGATGTACAGTAGCATATTCAAGGATTGACGCACTATTAATAATAGATTATGAATCTCAAATAAAAGTATTTAACCTGAAAAAAAAGATTATTCTAGTCTTTCCCCAGTTCCATTGTCTGATTCCTCCGTTGTCTTTGATTCATTTGTCCTCTCAGGATTTCCTTTCTTTAGTTTATTACAAGACGCTGTTATACAAGCGTCATCATTCAGAGAGTTAAAGGATAACTTCGGGATTTTTCAACCTGGACCCTATTTTCCCATAATTTTGTGTCTAAGTGACTAATGGGGACAACATTTTTTTTGAAATTGGTCTAGTATTGAGCGAGTCATTAGTCGTGAAATGGGCTGCAAATTTAACCCTACGGGGCAATTGCGCCCAGTCTAAAAGTGCACGTTTTTGCCACTGACAGGCTCAGATTGTTATAAGTGTCTGACAATGTTATGGAAAGGATCCCTACAGAGAAATAAAATGTTTTTCTTTACCCTTCGCTGTTGTTATTGTGTGTATTACCAAGTCTCGCTCAAGAAGTCTCGCTCTGAAATCTTGCTCAAGGAGAAGTCTCGTGAGAGTTGAGTTGTTGCAGGACGATAATGCTGGAAATCAGCTAAATGTTCAGCCATGACTTTGAAAATCTTTTAGATAACACTACACTAGAATTTTTGTACTCCAACACAACAAACTCTAGCCGGTGTTGTGCCGGAAAAGGACTGCACCCGACACATTGTGCCAATATCTCACTTTATAGCTCTCCGAACTCATCCACTTTGTTTACCTTACCTGTGTATAAGTACATAAATATGAAACTGTAGATAAATATGAAACTGGTACAATCACAATAATATGTCGTATTGGTGCACTTTATAACGGTGCAGTCATTTTTCGTCTCTCCAACTCTCATTCACGTTTTCTTCCTGCAACAACTCAACTCTCGTGAGATTTCTCAAGGAGAGTGAGTAGACACAGACCAGATTAAGCGAAAGGTAAAGAAAAACATTTTATTTCCCTGTAGGGATCCTTTCCACAATGTTGTCAGGCACTTATAACAATCTGAGCCTGTCAGTAGAAAAAAAAGAAGCACTTTTGGAGGACGTACATTGATGTGGCGCAATTGCCCCGTAGGGTTACATACATTACAGCCGGTTTCGCAACTAAAGGCTCACTCAATACTGGACCAATTTCAAACATTGTTGTCCCCATTAGTCATAAAAACATTGTCTTATCAGGCCACAGGTCAAGTCAATGATCTTGAAACTGTCATTGGTGACGTTTAGTCCCCTGTGGAATTGTGAGATGAGGTTCCATGCTTCCCGCTTCCTCCCTTCCTCTCCTCTGACTTGAATTCTGTGGAAGCTCATGGAAATTCCTGTCGTTTGACCCACCTTACCAAGCCATGTGACAGGATATACATCAGTGAGATTAAGGGGGGAAGCACCATGTCTCTGTCTCATTGTTGCTCTGACAGACACCTTAGCACACAGAAAGACCCCTCTCTCATGACTGAACAACTACCTTGCACCTTCATCCATCTTTCATAGCAAACTACACACCAAGGATGTTACCCTGTCCATCTTTTGCTGTGCTTCTCTGTCTCCTGCAAGTCCTCTGCATTACTGCTGATATAGGTATGTACCCCTTGTCTTTGGCTTGGCTGGAAATGATAGTGTGAGCGCTGAGATCAGCTTCATGCTTTTATTTGCCTCGATCTGTGTTTTGCATTGTTTTTATTTGTAATGTGTTGCTGAAGTATCACATGTGAACCAAATTATTGATTGTAGCTGTTGTGTTCTGCTCCAGACAGTGGGTCCTTCCTGATCTACAATGAAAACCACAACAAGTGTATCAAGGTGGAGAGTGCCACCTCGGTGACAGTAGCCATCTGTAATCCTCATGCAAAAGAGCAGCAGTTTCGTTGGGCTTCCCAGTCACGTGTCCTCAGTCTGTCCCTGAAGCTCTGTCTGGGGGCTGTGGAGATCAAAGACTGGGTGAAGGTTGTCCTCTTCCCCTGTGATGAGAAGAGTGAACTCCAGCATTGGCAGTGCAAGAATGAGACCCTCTTTGGCCTTAAAGGCCAGGACCTGCATCTCAACTGGGGCAACCGCAATGAGAGGAACATAATGATCTACCAGGGGTCAGGGCTCTGGAGTCGCTGGAGGATATTTGGCACTCAGGCTGATCTTTGTTCCAAGGGATATCAAGGTAAGAATATAGGCCACATAATTAATTAAAATAAATCAATACTACTGAAGAGGATGTTTTCTGGTGCTGTGCAGAATCCCTGCATGCTGGAGAAAATCATTCATTATATTCAACCAGGGGATCCTACAGTAAGTATTAGCATCTAATTGTAATAAGTGTGGGAAAACAAACTGAGCAGCAAAAAAATGTTTCCACAATAGCAATCCATATTACAATAGCAATATTCAGCAAAAGAGTTGTAATATGATTTAGTTGTTTGTTTAGATCAGGGGTCCCATCCGGCCCACAGGATGACTTGAGAAGTCTTGAGGTGTTGTTATTTATAGGTTAGTATGCAATGATTTTCTTTGTCTTGCCCACTTGAGACCAAATTAGGTCACATGTGGCCCGTGAACTAAAATAAGTTTGACATCCCTGGTTTAGATCATGTAGACCCATAGGGATCAGAACTCTGTTACCGCAGGTTAACAGGTGCTATGGTTACAGAGAAAGATGATTTAACATGTAAACAGAGGTGAATTCACTAACAACTCTAATGAACTCTATAAACACTCTGTTCATTCTGGTCAAACCAAAGCTCATAACAGAGTTATATGCTAAGATTCAGTTTTTGCTTTAATTCTGGTTTTGTGATCATGTGTCTTATTTTTACAAAGAAGACAGATAATCCGTTCTGACCCCAACTTATTATAACAACAGGTGGTCATTGTTGAACTTCTACATTTTCTCTATAATGATTTGAAATTACAAGTGATTAATGCTTATTTTGCTCCGTTGTTGTGCTCGATCAGTTTGTTGCTTAACAGCTATAGGTGACTGAATTAGAAATACATAGTAAATGATATCTACTATCTACTTTTCTTTGCTAAATAAAGGACTGATGTTGTTCATTAACTTCACATTTTGTGTCTTCTCAGAGATTTTCACAATAGGGGGCAATGCCTATGGAAGCCCGTGCCAGTTCCCCTTTTCGTTTGATGAGAAGTGGTATGCTGAATGTACAAAAGAGGGTCGCTCGGACGGAATGCTTTGGTGTGCCACAGTCACAGATTACAATAAAGAGAAGAAGTGGGGCTTTTGTCCCTCCAAATGTAAGTCAGACTAAGAAATTGTTTTAACTTCATACATTAGATGACTATTGCCACTTTAAACATCATTGCTAAAGAATATGCAATTTTGCTGAGTTTTCAATGATTATGATTATGGATGATTGTACTGTACGCAGTCAAGACAAAGGGGCTGTCATCATACACACTGTGGCCAATCTGGAATACCCACATGAAGGTCAAGTTAAAGTTAAGCAAATGCTCATTAAACCAAACAGAATTCTTAAATGATTCTGTTTTCTGGGGCTGTGATTGAAGAGGTCAGTGCTGACCAGGTCTGGTTTCTGACCCCCCTCAGCAGAAAAACACTACCACTTCCTCTCTGTTGAGTTGTCAACACAGCACTGTCTATCTTTTCCTCTTCTCACAGTGCTGTCTTTCCCCTGACATTGCTCTAAAACTGGGCAGGAAAAAGACCGGAAAAGAAAGAAAGCTCCTGGTGAAACACAACAGATATAATCGGCATTTAGAAAATGCCTTTGCATGTAAAAGTACATCTTCCAGATTAACCTTCAGTGCCCCATTCATTTACAGTTTCTAGATAACCTTTGTCTAGAAATCACTATCATTATCAACAAGAACTATCACTATTTTTACCAAACAAATCAATTCTACCAGGCCAATCCTTTGCTCTACTCCACTTTCCCCATCTTCATTGCCATAATCCAGCATCCACAGGCTGGGACATTGACCCAGTGACAGGGGTCCAGTACCAGAGGAACATCCAGTCAGTGTTGACCTGGCACCAGGCCAGGAAGAGCTGCCAGCAGCAGGGAGCCGACCTCCTCAGCATCATCGAGCTCCATGAGCAAACATACATCTCAGGTACACTGTCAACCTTGTAACAGCTCACTATACTATCTCATGTGTCTGCTACATTAACTGCATTATATTGCCTGTGTTGTGGACACAGGATTGACCAATATTTTTGGAACATCTCTGTGGATCGGACTGAACAGTTTGGACTTTGAGAGTGGATGGCAGTGGAGCAATGGAAACCCATTCAGATATTTAAACTGGAGCCCAGGTAAGTAAAGAAATGCAGTTAGATGTTAAAGTTATCATGGAAGCTAGAAATCACATATGTTATTAGAAGTTTTGAAACGGGATTTACAATAAGAGCAATTTGCTAGCATGCACATGAATCAATCAATGGATGTTTACAGTATAAATGTATAATAAATGAATCTCTGTTTCCCATAGGTCATCCCTCATCAGAGCCCGGGCTCAACTGTGCAGTCCTGAATACTGGTAAAGCCTCGAAATGGGAGAGCGATGCCTGCACTAAGAAACTTGGTTTCATATGCCGCAAAGGAAACTCTACCAGTCTGCCCCCTCCGCTTATAGGTAAAATAGTCATTCCCAGAAGTCCGAATACACACAGAGTAATCAGGTTTATTATTTATAGTACAGCTTAACATTTTCATAGCATGCACCATGTTAGAAATACCTCACGCTACAAACTTGTTCTCTATGTTTAGTTCTTTGATCTGTGTCCATAGTAGGCAAAGACCAACCCAGTTTCTGCCCCAGTCACTGGGTTCCATATGCAGGCAACTGTTACTACCTGGAGCGGACTAAAAAGATGTGGAGGGACGCCTTGGCTGCTTGCCACAAAGAAGGAGGAGACTTGGCCAGCATACACAATATAGAAGAGCAGAGCTTCATTATATCCCAAACCGGATACTGTTAGTATACGATAAGTCATGTTACACATTCATACATTGGCTTTTACACAACATATCTACAGTATGCTCAAGTAAATGACTCTGAAAGCAGATAAGGATATGCATTGTTGGCAATCATTCTCGATATTTTGAGTGTTTTTAGATTCAGACTGCAACTCATTCATCTAAAAAGTAACATTCAATATTAAAAATGATAACTAATCTGATCCTAATGGCTACCAGAAGATTAGATTATGATTATGCAGATGAGACCAAATCAAAGACAATATGTGTGTAACTGCATTACATCTCTCTGTATGTGAATACCTTCAGTGCCGACAGATGAACTATGGATCGGATTGAACGATCAGAGGAACCAGATGCTGTTTGACTGGACTGACCGCTCCCATGTTACCTTCACCCAGTGGCAGATTGGTGAGCCGTCCCACGCCACCAACCTCCAAGAGGACTGTGTCCTTATCAGGGGAAAGGTAACATCCATCGCCTTACAGATACACACATAGTTCTATTAGCATGATGCTGTTATTGACACGTATCTTCTTCTCTTGTGGATATTGTCCATACAGGATGGAAAGTGGGCAGATCACATGTGTGAGAAAGCGTATGGATACATCTGCAAGAAGAGGGCCTCAACTAAGGCGGCTGAAGGTGCCCAAGAGGATGTCAACCCAGGATGCAAACTTGTGAGTGATGTCATTTCCTTTGAATTAGGGTCTGATCTGATTGAATCCTATAAAACGGCTATTTCACACAATTGTTATTTTTTTAGGGCTGGATCAGGTTTGGTTCCTATTGTTACAACATCGGAGCTGAGACGAAAACCTTTGATGAGGCAAAGCAAACATGCAGCAACGCCGGCTCATACCTGGTGGATGTGGCTGACAGGTATATCCTCATATTAATGCTCACAGAAATCATGTTGAGCTGAATTCTAATTTAATCTGAGTTATTTCTGACTTCTCCTCAATATTTCAATCATTTTATTATCAAAATTCTCTGAAACCAATGTTGTATTGAAACTGGTATCCACCATACATCCAATACTCTGATTATTTGAAGCTAAACATAAGTTTGGATGTTGAAGGAATATTTGTCTTCTTTTCTGCTGCAAAAATAGAACTGCATCCCGGTGGGGTTTGAAAGTTTAAAGATTTATTTCCATCAGTAACTCACACTCTTCAAAGGCTTTAGCAGACAGTAATTATATCGCTGACCTTTTGTTTGTGTATTTTCATACAGATATGAGAACGCCTTCTTGGTCAGTGTGGTGGGTTTGAGGCCAGAGAAGTATTTCTGGACAGGTCTTTCCAACATGGAAGACAGAAACACTTTCAAGTGGACCACCAGAAGAGCGGTCAAGTTCACTCATTTCAATGTGGGAATGCCAGGTAGAGTACAGCAGACGTCTGTTCAGCGGCATATCTGTTCCTACAGAAACAGAATAACTGTCTGCTGCATTTCGATGGGCAGCGTCTGACACTGTGTCCCCACATAGTGTCAACTATCACCTTTGTAAGCTGCTTTGGATAAAAGCCTCTGCTAAATGACTGTAATGTAATGTAATGTTCCTTTTCATTGTTTTATTTTTTCAAACATTCATTATTTACTCTATGCGCTCCGCTCGATGTGCTACAGTCAGCTGATGCTTCACTACCCATCATGGCTGCAGTTTCCTGGTTGACGTGGGATTTTTGTCAACCTTATTCAAGATGCAGAGCTCAGTTTCCTCATTTCTTTTGATGTGTTTAAAAAAAGACAGAAAACAAGGTTGCGTTGCTATGACAACTGGAGTGTTTGCCGGATTATGGGATGTTGTGAGCTGTACAAACAAGGAAAAGTACATCTGCAAGAAAGTGGCTGAAGGTGTATCGATGACAACAGTACCGCCCACCACCCCGGCGCTGAGCTGCCCCTCAGGGTGGAGACCCTCTGGGAAGAGCAATGTCTGCTACAAAGTAAAGCAAACTGAACCATCACATCATTCACACCATCACCACATATTATTATGATCTTACCCTTCCCTTAACTTTGACCCCTATCACTGAAAACCTTTGAATGATTACCAGTTTCATCTGACATGTGTTATACATTCACCAAATCTCTCTTTTTATCCCATCACAAAGCATTATAAAAAGCCAGCGGACCTTAAGAAGACGTGGTCTGAAGCACGGGACTTCTGCAAGGCCATCGGTGGGGACCTGATAAGCATTCATAGTGCGCAGGACCTCAACAATGTTCGGTATGTTACCCTGACAGCTGAACGATGTCAGAACTTCTATTACACATCTCAACCATCCAGATAGTGAGTACCGGTGTTTCCGCTGTCTTTGTCTTTACAGCTTTCATGGCTCTGACGCAGCCTGGATCGGCCTCAGCTCCCTGGGTACCAGCACAGGATTCGTCTGGACTGATGAGTCTCCTGTAAGCAGTAACTTCATCTTTATCACAAAAAGCCCATTACCATTTTTAACACTGAATTAAGTCTGTTTTTACTCTCCAGTATTATTATCATTACAATGTAATGTTGTTCTCAAATTGCCCCCTAGTTTGGCTATGAAAATTGGGGCTATGGGGAACCAAACAACTACAATGATAACGAGCATTGTGCAGAGGTCCAACTCTACTATGGGCGTCACTGGAACGATCGGCACTGTGAGGCCTATAATGACTGGATCTGCGAGATACGCAAAGGTACCAGCACAGTAACATGAACAGTCACATGATGGAGCTCACATTTACGTAATTTTGAGATCGACATTTGCACTGTTATTCATACTCTCATCCACATGGTTCTTGCATTTCCAGGTGTGACGCCTAAACCTGAGCCGACCTTAGTTGTACCAGGTAACTTTCAGCACTAGTCTGTCCTCAACCAGTCTCCTCTCTTTCCTTTCATTTCCATTAGTTAATTACCTTCTAACGTCCCCGTTAATCACTCATTTGTCATCCTGGTCATCTATTACAAACAATAGAACACTTGAGAGCGGTTTTGCTGTCTCTACAGTGTACAACACCACTGCAGATGGATGGATCATATACAATGACACGCAGTACTTCATCAACACCGACAACCTCGACATGGACGGTGCTAGAGCTTTCTGTAAGAAAAACTTTGGTGAACTTGCGGTCATCACAGGGGAGAGTGAGAGGAGGTTCCTTTGGAAACAGGCAAGGACCTTGTTCTCGTGAACCTGATCTTCTCAGGTGGCAAAAGCATTCTAAGTTTCTCTTATCGCATCTCAACATTATGTCTATCTATATATACAGTATATACAGAACATTATATGCTAAATAAGAATATAGTATATAAATACAGAATATGTTGCTGCTATATACAGTAATATATATATATATATATATGTATGTATTGTAATGTAACTCCTACCATTGGGTTCTTGCAGATATCCAGAGGTTCAGAGGGACAATACTACATTGGCATGACAGTGAATTTGGATAAGTCATTTAGGTAAATTAAACCACATTCTGTAAAATACTCTGTCTTCTATTAGGAATAATGGCCACTGTCCATTGTCAAATGTGTTATGTCTAAAATCTGAATCAAAAAGCAGATATTGGACGTTTATTGATTTTTTAATTGATTTTTTAAATGTTCAGCTGGTTGGACGGTTCTCCGGTAACGTACACTGCATGGGAACAGAATGAGCCCAACTTTGCTAACAATGATGAAAACTGTGTGACTTTGTACAAGAGCATGGGTGAGTCTGATGGCCAGAGACCATCCATACCTTTGCATCACATTTATAAATATTATTATCTTACTAATTTGCCTGTTTTCTTCACGTGAATTTATTTGGCATATACAGGGTACTGGAATGATATTAATTGTGGTGTTGAGCTTCCCTCCATTTGTAAGAGAAGTACTACTTTTACCAATACAACAATGGCCCCTACGACGGTTCCTAAGGGAGGATGTGCCCCAGAATGGATACCCTTCCAAGGAAAGGTAATGATGTAACCAATGTATAACTCAGTGTAGAGTCCATCAATACACTTAAACTCTGTCCAATATGCATCCGTTGGCTCAAGGCAAAGGGATGTTCCACCATAGATCAAATCTGTTCCCACATTCTGACATACAGTAGCTTGATGACCCAATATACCACTAAAGTGGACATCGATAGGACTACAGTATCTTTTGTGCCTTTACATATGTTATTCCACACACATTGCTAAACCATCATGTTTACACAGTGCTATAAATTCGTTGTGGGGAATGACAAGAAGGACTGGCAGGAGTCCAGAAGCCACTGCATAAACCAGGGAGGAAATCTGGTCTCTATCCTCAGTGAGAGAGAACAAGGTGAGTGATAAGAACATCGATACGAAATGCTGCTCAAGTTCACAAACCACTTTTCTCCATCAAATTAAATGACACGTAAAGGTGTAAAGACCATATTTCTTTATGTCACAATGCTATTTCATTTCAATGAAGCAGAATTTCAGATAGTTACAGAATTATTGGTACTTCCTTCTACTAGCATTCCTAACAACGAAGATGCTGAGCTATCCTGAAGATTTATGGATAGGCATGAATGATGTCAACTGGGAGATGCGCTTTCTGTGGACAGAAGGCAAACGGACTTCATACACCAATTGGGCCAAAGGTCATCCCACATCAGTGCCCGATGGACGCTATTCATTCATGGATGAGGTTATTTCACATGGCTTTTTTAATGGTTCTATCCAAATCTTTTCCCAAATCCTTTTGAGTCATTCTCTTTCTGTCCTACAATTTATCTCATCTAATAACCTGATGAGCATTTGATTGCAGATTAACTCTTTTATTCTACCTTAACCTGTGCAAAGTTGCATTTATTCGTTCCACTGTTTGCACCTATGCACAGTCCAAACTTTGATAAACATTCCATTATGCTTCTCTTAGTCTACAAAGTTCTCTTAGTCTACAAAGTTCTGGATTACAGAGTCAGTCAGATGAAAGTACCAACTTGTCAATCATATTCTCTCAAAACATTTTGTTTTGCAGAAAAGTGTAAATAGGCATAACGAACCAGCAAACAATATCCTATTGGTGCCACTACCCAGCACAACCATAGTACCTCGTACTCTACATCCCAACCTCAGGCATCTAAAATGACTGCTTGAAACGGTGTCTTTTGTTTGAACGGCCATCTGGGTTGGGATTTGGCTCTACTTTCAAGTTCATATAGTCACACTGTGTATGAATCAAACATTGACACTGAAGAAGAATATCACTGTAATTAAAACCTCTCCTACCGGTACAATAACATGATAAAGGGGCATTAACTAACTTCTTGTGCCTGATAGGTGTTTGACTGTGTGATCATGGTGGGCAGCTCCTCCAAACAAATAGGACAGTGGAAGGTGGAAGATTGTGCTGCAAAGCGTGGATTTATCTGTAAAAGGAACATCGGTGAGGAAAATATTGTCAGCAAAGCTTTATTATCATCTATTTTATTGATTTAATTTCAACCATCAGATCATTTCTTGTCAATATACAGCCAATTGTAATACTGACATCGGGAGAATCCTGCCACTTCTATGTGACAGGATTACCAGTTTATTCCGGGTGGTACTACTCAGTATGAGGGTGCAGTGCAGCAAAATACACACAAAAAGCAGGTTTGCATTTGAGGATGAAGGAGTCACATGATGCCCAGAATCTGTTGTGACTCCTATATGTACAGTATGTACTACTGGATGGGTGGGGGTATAGATGTCAAATGTACAGTATGTTTCTCCAGCAAAATCTGCAGTGCAAAGCCTGAGGTACAACTTTCATTTTTCAGAATGATGAATAATCACTGATGTGTCCTTTTTACCAAGATTCCCAGATTGTGGTCCCGCCCACAACGGCGTTGCCAAGGACTTTCTACAAGCTCGGCAATGACTCCTACAAACTGGTGGCACAGAAGATGAGCTGGGATGAGGCCAGGAGGCAGTGCCAAGCAGATGATGCAGACCTGGCCAGTATCCTGAACCCCATAACCCAGGCCTACATCACATTAGTGATCCACAAGTACAACGAACCTGTATGGATTGGCCTCAACAATAATGTGGTAAAGAGCCTCATTGATACGTTGTACATCTCAGTAGGTCAGACATTATATTTCCTGGATGACCTTCCACCTGTGTAAACGTTCATTAACATGTCATTCATGATTTATTTTCCACAGACTTATGGGCGGTTCAAGTGGATTGATAACTGGCCTCTGTCTTACACCAAATGGGGGGCAAACGAGCCTAAAAACAACCAGGCCTGTGTATATATGGATATAGACACAACATGGAAGACAGCACCATGCAGCAACAACTACTACTCCCTCTGTAAGAGGTCACCAGGTCAGACAATCCTTCTATCCACCATAATTACCTACCAAGCAGTGAGCATGGTTAACAGCTAACCCTAACCCTTCTAACATGTAATCTCCACTCTCTTTTACAGACATCGCCCCCACTGACCCCCCTCAGCTTCCTGGCAACTGTCCAGAGCCAAAGAAGCGAAAAACCTGGATACCTTTCAGAGGCCATTGTTATTCCTTCCTCAGCTCAGTGGTAGAGAACTGGGCTCATGCCTCCGTGGACTGTCTAAGAATGGGTAAGCTATATTGTATTACTAAGCCTTTTTTTAAACATAAAATCAAATTCAGAGTAAATGGTGACCGGCTGATATAATGACACTGCTGTTCTCCTCAGGAGGGTCTCTGGTGAGTATTGAAGACCCTCTGGAGAGTCAGTTCATACAACAGAACCTTGAGCTTCTACAGGATGGTGCCAAGTCCTTCTGGATTGGTCTGTACAAGACCCATGAAAGTGAGCATAATGTTTCATCTCTGTGTCTTGCAATCCCTTTCTCAAAATGCATGAACTAGTTTCTAGTTATTGCATCTCGGTTTATTGATTTTGTTCAATGAATGATTTTGGTGGACTGACTCCTCATTTCAGGTGAGTGGATGTGGATCGATAACAATGTGGTGGACTATACCAACTGGAAACAAGGAATGCCAAAGTCAGATTCCTGTGTGGAGATCCACTCTGACAGTGGCCAATGGAGTACAAATGCCTGCAATAGATATAAGTCTTACATCTGCAAAACACCCAAAAGTAAGTTTGATTAGCTATCATGTCATTTTAGATACATCTGTTTAATAAATCAGTTGCAAATTAACTGGTGTCCCTTTTTTGCAGTCATTATACCGACAGAAAAGCCTCCACTTATTGGTAAGTTGCATTTTATTTGAGGTATGTTTTGAATGCAATGTCTTGAACTTCATAATTCTACTGATGAAACCTACACTGTGAATTCAGGTAACCCACAGTTACTGCTGCTGTATTATTCTCTCCCCTATAGCCCACATAGTGGAGGAGGCTCCACATGGGTCTGCTGGCATCACCGTGGCTGTAGTACTGGTAATAATCGCTGCTGCGGGACTCGGCGCCTTCCTCCTCCGCAAGCGGATACCCACCCCTGTCCTGGGAGAATGCACCTTTGACAACAGCTTATACTTCAACAATCCCATCCGCGCCCCTGTGGACACTAAGGGTCTGGTGGCAAACATAGAGCAGAATGAACAGGCGTAGACAGACAGAGAGCGGTGGTAAGCGGCCTCCACATTGTCCCGCTCACTATGGATCAGCACAGCACATTCTTTCAGATAACTCAGCACAATTGGCTCTTTTATAAGTCATTTGACTTATTTTGGGTGCTGCAATTTTTTTAAACAATAAAGGCTAATGTTTTTTCATTTATACAGCACAGCTCTGAAAATAATGACTGCACTAAATGCATCGGGGAAAGATACAATAATATAAAGTGAAGAATCTGTGATATGTAACAGTGATTTGTGAAATGTGTACAGATATTTTTTTTACTTTTCCCAAGCAAGGTGACAGGCAAAACCAGAACTAAGAAAAGAAAGAAAGGTGAAGATGTTGTTCTTTCTCCGTTGGGATGGTTCAGTTATTTTGGTTGTCCACTCCCCCTTTTTGATTTATTGCATTGTAAATAGATGCTTAATAAAACAGAGATGAATAAAACAAAACTGAATGGTCATTTTCTATTTTTCTTTTTCCTTTCTTTTTACTTAGCTCAAGAAGTAAACAGTATAACCGATATCAGAGCCATATTATGCAAGAGTGTTCACTGTGTTCACATCTGAGACGGAATAAAGAGGATGATTGATCTATTAATGAGGGCAGGAGGAGATGGAGAGCAGTTACCATGACGACCGCAAAACGCCCAAAGGACAAGAGCTGTGTGGAGGTTAGGGTTAGGGTCCTGAGTCCTGATGCCTCCAACCTAAACCCTAAAGCTGAGCTAAAGACAGACTGCACACTCAGCAGAACTACATGACGCTCTATAGTTCTGTAGAGTAATTTGTCTGTGATCCCCAGAAAACATCAAGGAGTTCTGCACAAATGCTGCTTCTGATGCTACGTCAGAGCTTTGTCAGTTGGCCGCCATTCACCTAGATCACCTCCACCGGCTGCTGGCCACCCCCATCAGCCTGAACACTCCCAGTAGCCTCATTGCTGAAAATGAGGCTGCTGGGAGGCAACCATGGCAACCACAGCCCTATACGCTGTTGCAGCTAATCCTCAGGAGCTTACACAATTCTTACTTCTCATAAGAGGGTTTTACCAATAACACCAATGCTCAGGAATTCTCCCCAAACAAGCACAGAATCAGCTGTTTTTCCACCAGAGGAGGAAAACAAACGTAGTTACAGCAGCTGAGAGGTAGAGAGGGAAGAACGGTAGGCCTGGTTCATCTGGCATGCTCTCTCCTCTGTGCTACCTCAGGTATTTCACTGTTAGGATGTGGGGGTTTCCAATGAGCGCACTGTTGTGTCCTCTTATTGTTGTGCCTGTCTGACATGCATCGTGAATTGTGGGAGGCTGTTGGAAAGGATTGCGAGAAAACAGATCAAGCGTTGGCATGTGTGCTTTTGTACTGTACGTTTGATCTTTGATGACTCAGTGATCATACAGAAGAAGCAAGCCTTCCAGTTGAATGTCACCGGGGTTTTATGGGGGTTTCTGTGAGCTCACACTCAACATATTGCATCCTCTTACTCACATCAGCTCTGGGATCATGAATGCTCTTTAACAAGGTTTAGACTGAAATTTACAGTTAAAAAATCAAACATTCAGGGACAATCCACATTTCAACAAAATGAGGAGGTGTTTATGCAAAGAGCTCCCTCCGTTTCTTTATAGAGGTCTGGACCAGCACTTCCTACTTGTTTGTTTAAGTCTGTGGGTCTGTCTGACCCACAGCTTACAATTTACAATGGCTTTTCCCCAAACTGCTTCTTATGTCATTATTAGCATTCTGTAAGTTTTCTTGATACGATCCAATTAGTTTCTCTACAATCTGCCGCTGCCCCTCCTCTGTCCCCTTCTTCCTGCCCCTGTGCTCTCTCACTTGCTTGCACTAATCCTTTTGTTGTGGACTGAGGGGCCCAGGCTTTGGCTGACCATTTGGCACTATGGGGGCTAGTTCAGCTGAAGGGTGCCCACCAAGCCCTCCTGCTGTCCACCGCTAGATTAGGCGGGCCCATTATTAACGCCTCCCTCAGCCAGAACACACTTCTCTTCTTTAGGAACTTTCCCTTCCCTTTCTCTCTCCATTTGCTTGACTGTGTTTTCTCCCCTGTTTCTCTCTCTTTGCTGTCTTTGCTCTTTGCTGTCCGTCTTAGCCAGTTCCAGGGAGTGTGTGGGAGTTGGAGGGCCTAGGTAGGAACATGTGGTTGAGGAGCAATGCTTTCCCTTTGCTGCTGATGCATCTTTGTCTGCTGGGGAGGGCCGTGGAGGTGAAAGGGCAGGAGAGAGGTTATCTGCAGGAGGCTCTCAGGACCTTGAGCCTGCCTGTGGAGAGAGACTCCCCACCTCAGCTCCACAAGAACCACATCGGTGTCCTACTCACCAAACTCCTCCAGGCAGTGCGCTGTGCAGAACGGATTGGCTCCTCTCAGGACGTCTGTGACAGGGTAAGGCCTACACGTCTCTATGCTATACACAACTGACCCTCTTATGCATGCCAAGCTCACATGCAATTATGCTTTTAATGATATGCAAATTGGGTTAGATTATATATGCTGCAATAATAGTAAGATAATATTTCCTAAGCTTCCTTGGTTCCTACACAATCAGATCAACTTTTACATCGTTGTGTGTATTGTGTGTAATGCATTTCCTGCCCGGTAGTTCCAGCAACCTGCTTGTTATGGAATGTGAGTGTGTGGAGAGGCTTAAGGCCTTCACCTCTATGGGGCATTCATGCTGAGAAGCTTTAGACCTCAATGTGACATAATAAACTCCATACAGGAGAATTGAGTGGCTTTCAGATGTTTGTGCAGGGGGGCTGAGAATAGGGTGTGTGTGCGTGTGTGTGTGTGTGTGTGTGTGTGTGTGTGTGCATGTGTGTGTGTGCGTGTGTGCGTGCGTGTCTGTCAACCTTAATGCCTTGAATAGAGTTCTCATCTGATATGAGATTTTGGAATTAGGAGAACAACTTCAGCATCCAGTCTTTGTTCACTGAATAGTGCACTCAGGGGACAGTGCTTCACACTCTCTCAACCGTCTGTTTTTGTGTGTGGCTCTAATTGGGTTTGCATTCAACTCACACACAACACAACAATGCAACACAGAGTCATTCGTTTCCGAGACGTTTGTAATACAGTAATGTGCATGGGAAAATAAGCGAGGGGAGAGACAACTTTTGGCACTTTTATAAATAGCCAATAGAGCTCTTGCCCACCACACATGTTGACATGTTAATGAAATGTCACTCTCGCCTTAGTCATTCCATCCTCCCATGCTGATGACTGGTCATCCTAATCCTGATTATGGGAAGTTTAATCCTACCTTCCTGCTTTCTGTTGCATTTCACAAGCTTCCATCCTTTCAATATTTGCCTAAAATGTTGCACCATCTTGTCTGGTCTTGTACTCGTTACAGTGCCTGACACCAGACGTAGCCCTCTCTGTGCTAGAGGATGATGGGAAGGCTTACCTCAATGAGGAGGACTACCAGCGGATCTCCACCGTTCTGCTGTACTACATCATCAACATGCAAGACCTGTGTGTCTCAAACGCTGCCTCCCCATCCTTCCCCTCCTCATCTCTGAACTACCAGTTCTACCTTTTAGCCCTCACCAACCTCCACCCAACTGAGGACAACCGCTTCCTGTCTTCCAACGAAACAGAGAGCATTCTACAGCTCATCAACCAGTACTACAATCCTCCCAGCCAAGAAACCCCTACCTCATCTCACTTGCAAGTAAGTGATTTTTATCTGAAAGATTGATCCCCTCTTAAACAGCCAGGGGCGGACTTAGTGATTTCGGGTATGGGCCCCCTGAATCCCAACCTCGACTCTTTTCAATCCATGCTCTCTATACGTTATGTACCTTCTATAGTTCAAGCTGGGGCTGAGGAAAGTCTACATGTACGACTAGAGCTCACTAGAGCTTGTTGAGCTTGGAGGCAGCAAACACGAGCAGCAGTTGATTCTTTGACGTTGTCAACAAAACTTTTATTTTCCTCTTTTTTGTTTGTTTGTCTGCATCACTTGTGTAGCTTTGCTTCATGTTTTTACCTCTCTCACAGCCACTGTGGGAAAGAAAAAGAGCTTAAAGTCAAGTGTCAATATTGCACGAGAAGTCAAGTGAAATAGTTACCTGACTGAGGGGCGGGGGCATGACTCATTGAATTTGAATTTCTTCCTTTTTTGTAACAAGAGGCAGGGTGTTTTTAAGACGATGAAGCATAAGCTTATATTACTTCTATATTATTCTATATTATTACTATATTCTTGTGTTTTGTGGGGGTCCTCTGGCTGCCGGTGCCAGGGCCCAAGCCAATCATAAGCCACGTATGTAGGATGTACCGTCCTGGACATGATCTTTTCACCTGCGACCCCACAGTGCATTGATGCCACTCATCTCCTGGAAGATGTCAGTGTAAAAGAAAGTCCGGGTGCTGGCGCATCCTCTGTGTCCAAACTGGCTGCAGCTATCATCAGCCATATCCTGCAAGGCCACTGTTTCAGGAGGAGCCTCCCTGCTCCTACTTTCTTCACCGACTACATCTTCCATTCCCTGAATCGCACCGGTAACCTCCAGATTATGGGTAAGTTCATGAGTAAGGTTAGATTGATATATCATCATCACATGTGGTCCAGTGCCGATATAAACAAGGTATAACTTGGATGACACTGTAGTCACGACCTGGTGCTCAGTGTTACAATAGTGGTGATGTCATTTCTCTACTGAGATTTGGAGGAGCTGCTTCGTCAACTGGGAGTAGGAAGGAAAGGACCCCAGCTGGAGGGTTGCATCCAAGAGACTGCGGGAATAAGCAGAGACTGGGCACAGGTGAGGCGGAGAACATGACAAAGATCTGTCACTACCAGTTCTTGGTAGTGGAGTCAGACATTGTATTTGCATGATGATATGAAATTGTATGAGGGTAAGAGTTGATTTAGAAAAGTTCTAAATTGCCATTTGCATCTTAGTCATCCAAGTCTTTCTTTTCTCTTCAATCTGATCAGGTATGTTTTTCAGCCAATCATCTGGTGGATATTTTTGCTCTGGATCCTCATTTGCCAATTTCCAAGGAGCACTTCAGACAAATCTGTCCAGCCATCATTCAGCAGTTGCTAGGCAATGCCTGTAAATCCACAGAGCACAAACCAAGAGGACCTCCACCCACTGCCCTTGAGAGTAAGATTTTACCTCCTCACTGTTCCACTTCACTACTAACAAATGGCTCCAGTAGAGTTGCAACCAAGACAACCTGTTTTTATTTTTTACTTTTTCCACAAAATGCTTCAGGTATTCTGGGTTATTAATTCAAGAGGCAAAGCAGGAAAAAAGGTTAGCTAATTAATTCTACCATAATCCAAGGAAAGAAGTCTTTGTCCTGAAAACAGATTTGGCTATGAAGTGGTTTAGGTCAGAAGCCTAAAGAGACACTGGCCAGTCTCTTTAGTCTATGAAGTCATGCAGTGGTTCAGTTATACATGTGTTCTGCACAGAAAGTAATGATCCAAAAGGCCGGCGTGCTCTTCCTGTACATGTTGTCCACAGCAATAACTATGTGGTCACTGCGAGAATGAGGTTTAGGCTGAGTAGATACAGAAAAACAATAACACTTTTTCTTTTTCATTTGTGTTGTTGTCATCTAATTAACCACATTTTATACACTTTATTTTTGAAAGGAAATGGTGTCAAAACTGAAAACTCTCTCTTCTCTGCAGAGTACGGCTACAGCACAGCTGCAGTCGTGCTCATCACCGTGGGCTCTATGCTGGGGATATGCCTTATCTTCTTCAACTCCTGTCAGGAAACCTACACCCTCATCCTACAGCTGTTTGTGGGTCTGGCAGTGGGTTCCCTCTCAGGAGACGCCCTCCTGCACCTCATACCACAGGTATAGGACACAGAGCCACTGTACCATCTGATGTAACATTGGAAGCCCAATGCCATTTAGCGATAGCATGTGTTGACTGTGAAGTAAATGTCTCATTCTTTTACTCCTTGTCTCCTTTGGAGATCCTTGGCCTCCATGATGACAGTCACAGTCGTGATGATGAGCACTTTACAGAGGGCAAGGAGTACCTATGGAAGATCTTGGGTGTGATCGCTGGCATCTACGTCTTTTTCCTTATTGAAAGAATCTTCTCCTTTGTTGTTCCTTCTCATGGCCATGTAAGATTTCACTTATGTTGTTGCCTTGTTAGTTGAAGCCTTTATCAAGTTAATGCTGAAACAACTGATACAGAATGCAAAATGCTCATACCCAGAGTATCAAGTTAGGGCATGGGGGACTATTTGTACCAGACAAAGTTGCTGGCTGATTTGTTTTATCTAACCAGAGGTTGAACTCTTCGGAGTTTTCCATTGTTGTCATGACTGTGAATATCTACGACTGCTTCCTTGTGGCTCTGGCTGAGCTTTTGCAGAGCTCAGTGTTGTTCTACGTGGCCTCTGGAGCAACGGTGGACTGATGAGTCACTTTTTTGTGTGCAGGGTCATTCTAATGAACTTCCTCTAGAGCTCAGCTGCAATGGCCAATCACAGAGGGGCAAGTCCATCTCCACCATGCAGCTGGTACGTCTCCTCACTATCCCCACTGTAGTAGCATGATCTTTCATAGTGTTCTTGGCAGGAATTCCTGATGAACACTGCACTCTTAAAAAGGATGTGGCGATTTCAACACATCAATGTGTCTAGTTTGAAACAATACACATTTGCGCATCCATATTCATCAGTTCATCTTCATTCATTCATCAATATTTCAGAGACAATGACTTCTATTCTTAAACATAACTATTTTGGAAGCAAGTTTTAATTTAGAAATGTGCTTTCCTGTCGGTAATCATTTTGTAAAAGAAACTGTTTATTTTTTTCATTTGTTGGATATCTGATATGGAATGAAACTGTCAATACATGTATGTTATTATTAAAATGTGTTAGTCACAGGATTGAGGTCCTTTAGCAAAGACTCAATCAAGAGGCATGAAGCCATGAATGTTATGTGCGAGTTGGGGTTGGGCCCAGAGACGATACGAGGCAAGATGCAGGTACAAGGATTTACTAGAATTAGTATGCACCGACAGGTACAGGATACGGGCAACACTAGTAACATAGAACACATCAACATGAAACAATGAACCGACAAAGGGGAATACCGGACTAATATACAGACACTGACGAACTAACAAGACACAGGTGACGCGATTAACTAAACACAGGACAGGTGGGTGACAAGACACTGGATTCACATGGGGAGCAGGGGGCGTGGCAGGTAATACACTGGGACAAGACTAGGCCTTTCAGACTGGTTCTGGTTCTGGCTCTGGTTCCGTTCTGGAGTCTCAGAACCTTGGTGCTTTCTGGTGAACCGGCCCGTGTTCACATCAATTTAAGCGGAACCAAAGTGGGTGGACATTATTACCACCATGAGCAGTAATATTTTCAACATGTGAGAGGCAGCAATGTGCCGCAAGCCATCGAGTCTGCCGGAAAAGCTACACGAAGAGGAAGAGGAAGAAGAAGAAGAAGAAGCGCCAGGCGGAAGTAAACACAACAGCAGCAACATGGTGGACTGCATCGATTATCTGCGAACTTTCATGCTGTTACTTCAAATATTTGTTTTTCCCCAACAATCGAGCAGGCAGGCTGTTGATGATGAGAAGACGTAGAAGAGGATTACGTATGAGACATGTATGTTTCCTCAGCAGACTACTGCACATTCTTCTTCTCCATTTTGTTTGTTGTGTCACTTCCTCCTTTCTGCTCGTCGCCACAGCCTAGAATCAGACACGCCCACTGACGACGTCACGGTTCGCAAGAAAAACCTACTATTTTTCGGTTCCGAACCGAACCAACTTTTCAGGTTCCGAACCAATTATTTTTTCAGTCTGAACGCGCGCCACGGTTCAAATTTG
>CABFOS010121415.1:0-14533 GCA_900660315.1 Diretmoides pauciradiatus
ATTAGTTGTTTGGTTCAGAAAATGTCAGAAAATTGTGAAAAATGTTGATCAGTGTTTCCCAACATATTCAGTTTACTGTCATAGAAGGTCTAAAGAAACCACAACATATTCAGTTTACTGTCATAGAGGACTAAAGAAACCACAACATATTCAGTTTACTGTCATAGAGAACTAAAGAAACCACAACATATTCAGTTTACTGTCATAGAGGACTAAAGAAACCACAACATATTCACATTTGAGAAGCTGAAATCAGAATCTGGACATTTTCTCTTAAAAAATGACTCAAATTAATCGATTATCAAAATAGTTGGCGAATCGGCGATTAATTTAATAGTTGACAACTAATTGATTCATTGATTAATCGACTTATCATTGCAGCTTGTTGGGTTGTTGGCAGCTTGTTGGTTTTTTTCGTGGTGAGATGTTTTTTTTAAGCCCCTTAGCTGTGTTCTAACATTGTTATATGCTTAAACGCTCAACACCACTTTTCAGCTTAGGGAAACTGGAGGAAGAGTTTGAGAAGAAGTTCAACAGCCTGCCACAGTACAGCCCAATGACATTTGATAAGAAGAGCACTGCTGTCACGAAGAAGAAGAAAATGGACAGTGCCCCTGCACAAGAGGAAGCCCCCAAAGCTGGCAAAGGTGAGCAGGAAACACACCTGGAAGATCCCCCCAGTGTATTAACATAATGACTGTTCTTTAATATCCTCTCATCCCTTCCATCCATGGCCCACTCTGCACTTGTATGTAGTCATGTTTTTCACAGCTTCTGTTCAAAACCTATTCTCTCTGTTAAATCAACAGCATTTTGACTTCATAACATGGCATTTCCATGCTCTTTGTTTCTTTGTTGTTGTTTTTTGCTATATCAGGGTCATCTCCATCTCAGAAAAAGACTTCATTCCACAAGATTGTTAGGAAGCACAAACTCAAAAAGGAGAAACCAAGTGCTGTGGAAAAAGGTGAACTAGAATGTTGATGTTTGTGCATAATAGTAGGGGTGTGAATGTTTGAACGCATTCAGCAGCAACTGTATGTTACTGCGCTGTATGTAATGTTCTCATTATTCAAGGTTATTGTTTAAGGTGAGTTTTTCTTCGTTCTTTTTCTTCTTCCAACAATTGGGAACAAAATGTAAACTTGTGTTGTTGCTTTTCGGCGTTTGTCTAATCTAGAATATGATAAACAAATGATGTGAAAATGGCTAACCATAAAGAAGGGGACATATTTAGATTATTCATAGAGATTCAGCTGTGCAAGATTCTTTTTGTGGTTAAATTGCAATCAATAGTAAAGAGACAAATAAAGAACTCGTGTCCTTGTTTAGAAAACTGAAACATGGTCGTTGCACCATTGATTTTTCATTACCATGTACATGCATGGGCCAAACCATCTTGATCCAGAGCATGATTTTGATGAACCTTTTCTACACAGCAGTGGTGCAGAGTGATTCCACCGTGCCGGAGTCGGCTTCGAAAGCCAAATTATGTGCCCCCATTGCCACAATGTGCCCAGATGCCCAGGGCACCACTAGTATGGAGATGCTAGTTGGTAGCCAGAAGAGGAAGGCTAGGAAGAGCAAGATCACCCACTTGGTGCGCACAGCTGACGGCAGTGTGTCTCCAGCTGAGGGTGAGGAGGGGAATGTTTTGACCTGAAATTCACCATGTGATATTAAAAAAATGATAGATGATGAGTCCATTCTCAAGAATTTTAGTGTTTTGAGATCTTTTATAATTGTTGTTTTGGAATGAAACTTTATGCAGAAAGAGGGAAAGTCTGTGGCCTGAGACTTGTACATGTTGTTTGTTCTTACAGAAGACAAACCTAGGGACCTGAACCAGGAACAGGATGAGAAGCCATTATCCCAACAGAATTTATGCAATGAAAAAGAGTGCTACAGTAACCCCAGACCACAGGAAGCAGAGAGGACCGTACCGCAAGAGCTGCCTGCTTTCTTCAGCTTGGCAGCACTCGCTGAGGTGGCGGCCATGGAAAACGTTCACAGGTAGATAAACCACAGCCCAGCTTTTACACAACATCAAACATTATAAGACATGCTAGATTGCCCCTTCGGTAAGCCCCTCCCTAGAACGGCAGCGGTCCAATCCTACCTTAGCAACCGTATCTATGCGCGGGAGGTCTACCAAGCTTTCAGACTGAGGGGAAATGGCGCTTGTTAATCAGTATAACAAGTTGTTATCCTCTCTGGGGTGTAGAGCAGCCAATACTGTTCTGAAAACAATGGGGATGGTCTGGTTAGTTCGCCGTCACTGTAAAGAAAACAAACGTACCCAACATGAGTAATAAGGACATAAGATGGGCTTTTTTTTCTTCGAGAACGGTTGCCGCTATTGTCCGACCAATTAAGCTAGTGCTACGTAAACAAAGGACTTCACTCCACGATGTTCCCAACTTGGATTACTTTTATGATAAAATATGTTGATACTTTTGATCGGTGGACCCTTACGGACAAGAGGAATACACATTTTCCAGGATTGGTGACATTATTGGACTTCCAGACTGCTTTTTACGGTAGGGAGTCACCGTGTGTGTTGTTTGCGCAACTTGTTCTTCGCGATTTATCGTATTTTCTAACTCATCGTGGCCCTAAAATAAGCTGAATAGTTAAATAGAGGAGAATCTCACCGATACATGTGCTTTATACCTGGTTTACTGTATGTTAGGTTTCACTGTAAACGGCGTACAGTCGCCGGCGACACGGTGGGTTTTAAGCTAAACGAATAGGAAAGCGGGATGATTTAGTTTTGCTAGCAATGGGCTGAAACATATATTAGATAATGAAAGATAGAACTAAACATTAGCTTAAAATAAAACAATATAGTGACTTACCGTCTTGTTGTTCCTGTATGTTTGTCCTTCATGTGAATTGACGCATTGGGACGGTGAACTTTTAATGTCGTCTTCATTCACAAAACTCCTCCCACAAATGATATTGTGAATGTAGCTCTCAAATGCATATTGTCCTTTCTGTCTACTTCTCTCTGATATTTCAGAACTATTATTGCTGAAATTTGCTATTATTTCCTCTGGACTGATATAGTTGAAAACGCCATATTGACATGCTGGGTGCGAAAGCTTGATAGACCTAGCAACAGTATCCAAGGGGGGCGAGACTTACCGAAGGGTCAATTTGAGCTTTTCATTTAATGACTTTCATAAGCCAATTCACACACCATAGTAAGTGGTTAGTAAACAATAAATGATATGCTGCTGAAATGTTTATTAAAATCTTACTTAGAGTAGTTTGCTTACAGGCACATGATGCCATTTCGTTGGCAAGCATCATTTTTTTTCAAGGAGAGACCTTCTTGCCCTGTGTTCTTGCCTCACAGGCAAGATGTGCACTTTGTTTCCATAGCAACCAGATGCAGTAGCTGCCACTGTCAGCGAGCTTACATAAAACTGTCAAACACTTAACAACCACAACACAGGTTAACAACTGTCCCGACACTACAGTGTCCATTTTTATCCTGGCTGTGGTCAAACTGTCAGCTGCCTAGTAGTGTCAAAGCCCGCCCCCTCTTTATTGTGATTGGTTGATATCCAGATCATGTGGTGCCCTCTGTAGTTGAACTTTTTTCAACTTTTAAAAATTCTCTGCTCTGCCTCAAAGGACACCAGACCGTTTTCTTTACATCCACCTTGTGACCACTTGCCTTTAAACCCCATTAGAGGAGCTGTCACTTTTTAAAAAAAAAACCTGTGTAGTGTGAACGCTCTCTCCAAGTCCTCTCTTTGTGTCCTGTTTTAGAGGCCAGCGAGGCTTGGCTGAAAGTCAGAAGAAAGACCTCGCCCAGACTCCGGTCCTCATCTCCTGCGCCGACCAGTGAAACTCAGCTGCTGTTTGTGAGAGGCCACAACAGGGACGCTGGCACTTGAGCTGCACGTTCCTCCATGTTGTCACCGTACGCTGAAGGGAGACTTGAGCAGGAAGCTTTCGGACAGAGTCCACCTCCCCCCTCGTGGTGAATTAGCTTGAGCTCTAATCCTTGGGCGGGGGAGAGAGATCCTCCCTCCTCCCTGCTCCTCACCATCTCAGTGTTCTCCCAAAGCCTTCCTTTGGTTAGGAGGAGGATGCCTTTCTGATCTCCTTTCATCACCCTAGATGATCCGGTAGGGCCTGTGGAAGAACCAAGCTGCCCCCCCCCCCCAGTGCATGGCTTCCCTAATAGAAATGGTTGTCATGGGTTTGTCGTATACCCTTTCGTCACATAGAGGCCATTTTTTTTAAGGTCGAGTCTTGCAATTGAAAAAAAACAACATAATAGCATTTTAGGTAGGGAAAAAAACAACCCCACCCAGCATTCGTTTTATACAAGAACACAGCTTTCTGTCACCTTTTTACCTCACACACACACCTACTGAAAGAGTTCCCTCCACTTCCGGTAGAATACCTCTGTATTTGAATAGCTCTTATCTTATGGCTCCCTTCCAAGCCCTTCCAGCTTCAACCCAAAATGACTTTAACCAGGGTAAACGTTCACGACAGATAGGCTTCCATTACCTACATCTCACTTAGAGTTTCCATGTGGTACACTAACTCGGTGTACTTAAAACTATGAAGAAATCAAGGTTAAGTATTTGATATCTATCTTGACTTTCTATAATAGAAAGTGCTACTGTAAAGCGGTATGTGGTAGCTACAGCGTAATCCCTTTTAGATTGAACGTGTGAGAGTAGACCTGTGTACACCCTTGCGTTTGAACCAGACTAGACTATGGCTATGGGGATGTTGTTTTTGGATTATTGTTTAGTACTTGTTTCACAATGTCCCTGTCAGGTATAGCTTATGGTTGGTCTACTTAAAAACTGCTTTCTCGTGATAAGAAAATAGTGTGTGGATGGAAGAAAATGCTGGTTCTCTATAGCCTTAACCCTCCCACCTAGACCTTCATGCCACCACAAAGCCCTCAGCCAGCCTCTTGCTCAATGGCACCACATTTCTGAAATCAGTTTTTTTGAATAGTGAAATGCAGTTTTGTGTCAATACTTGATCTTATCGCAGTTTGCGTAGCATTTAGAAAGGCTAATTCCTTGTGTGCGACTTGTTTTCATGAAATAGTATTTTTTTATTATACAGACACTGCACTAATTTGTAGCTGAAGTGGCTTTTGGTAGGGTGATAACATGCCTTGTCTCCACTGGCCAGAGTTTAGCCACGCCATCGCCTGTCTTGCTCAAAAGCTAGTGTCTTCACCGTCTCCGGGGACCCGGGCCAGCGCTGGCCCACCAGCTCCAACATCACGTTTTAACAGCTGGCGGTTCTAAATAGACTGTATGCATCATACGGTTAGTGGTACTAAATTAATATTTGACTCATGAAATGGGTAATTTAGAGAAGGATAACAATGAAACTCAATTTTGTGTTTGTTTGACTGCTCTCTCGATTATGTGCTGAAACGAAATACTGATGTGAAGTGTGCAAGTTGCTTGTTAATCAATGAAGAAGCAACCCAGGCCATACCACACTACGGCTAGTCACAATAGGTTGAACAAAGCTAATGGGCACAAGGCATTTGATGATGATTCCCTCGTTCGTTTCCTATCAAGACTTTTGAAATATTATTGCCAAGTAATAGGCCATCAGAAATCACTGTTTTGCATTTTTAAAATATTTATACTTACATGCAAATTTCGTGGCGTTGTTGCTTTTTAGCTTGGTTTCTTTCACCGCATGGTCAGTCATTCCGTTTCCAGATCTCTCGCTTGTCCGTACTTTTGTTTACAGTGCGTTTGTCGTAGTGGCGAGGAGGAGAAGTATTGGCTGAAGTGTCTACAGTTAAGCTAGAGGTTTTTTGTCTTCCCATCGGTTGGAACTAGCTGGAAGAGCTGCCACGGGATGATGCAAACTGTGGGCAGCAGATATGTACCACCAGCTAGTTTTTACATTCAGACCCAATAAGCCCCCCCCCCCATCCTGGAAGTTGCCATCATGCTACAAATAGCCTTTCGTTCCTCTGTGTAGACCAATGCTTGATTTATCACAAATTTTAAAATTCAATCATGTTTTAGTTCTTTTAGTTTGTGTTTTTTTTTATATTTTGATTTTTTCTTCTGTTAAAGGTGTTGTGTGCATTTCTGATGTTCTTTTTAACTATGTAGGATTTCCTCTTTCTTTATTAACTTCAGTGGTCTTTCCTGAGGTCAAGTTTACTGGATTAAGACTGTTGTAAAAAAAGAACAAGCTCATACACAATGAATGCGTCTATGCTTACCCGCTAAGGGAATAGGCACAGAGATAAAATGCACCGTCTCTAGATATAATGAGCTTGTCTTTTCACCTCTGGAAGTGTGTGTGTGACTGCGACTGCGTTACCGTTTCTTGGTTATGTGTTGAGTGTGCTTTGTGGACCCCAGCGACAAGACAGACAAGTAAGATATGGGTCGAGAGGACGCTTGCCTCTTGAAATGGAGTATTTATCCTGAACCAAGGCATTGTTACGCAGTAAACATGTTTTGCTGACATAGGCCCTTGTGTACAATTACTGCAGAACGTGAAGCGATCCTATATCATCCCTCTCTAAATTTGACCTTAAAAAGCTAACAAACTAACCACAAGCCAGTGTTTCCCCGTTAAGCTTAAGGGAAACAGAATAATCCTAATAGTATATATTTTTTTCAGATATGAGAGAAAGTTAAGGATGGTCTCATCCAAGCAGTAAACTATAGTTTTTCCACTGGTCATCAGTGTAGTTCTTTGCAAAGACAGAGAAATTGTCTTCCCCCAAAAGAGAGAGATATATATTTGCTTATAGCAAGTGAGTTTATTGACATTTGCCAAAGAAAAGGGAAAGTTATCTTAAAATGTAAATCCAATTTAAAAAAAGAAAGAAAAGAAAGAAAGCTAGAGTAACAGTTGCACTGCATTTTCTAGGTCTCTAAATCTTCAGGTAACATGGTATCAGCACAACTAATCCTGCGTATCTAATGGGTGTTCCTTAGAACGGTGTGCAACAAAAGGGCACCACTCAATGCCTCTTTTAATATACAGTATTTGCACCTTATGACCCAAACCAAAACGATGATCATGATCTTTAAAAGAAAATATATAATTTTTACCCCATCTATGGAATTTATGCATTTAAATTATATATGCTAGAATCCAGTCAATGACAAACCCACACATCTACAAACAGCCATAATACTTCATCATTTCCCCCTCCCCTCACTTTTTCTATCTAGAAATGCCTCTATAAAGTTGAAATTCCTATATTAGTTACCTAAATGACTATAAATAATACCCTTTTGTGCTAGTACTGTCTTCTTGAATGTAATCATTTTGTACCTGTATTTTTCTAATTCCAATTCAGTCTTGATTGTACTGTATGTATGCGATGGTATACTGTTCCTAGGTGCATAGTTCGTTACAACCGACAGTTCAACAAGATAGCTGCTGCAATGTGAACTCAATGGAATTATGTGGAGGTTTTTAAGTCCAAAGGACTTAACTTGTGAGCATCCATTAGACTGATGATTGAGAGATTCTTGCATTTTCAATGGCGGGACAAGAGCGTCCCATGTTTGCTATTTCTTTTTCCTTTTCTTTGCAGTAAAAGTGAAACTTTGTTCAGGACAGTTAAAAAAACAGGGACACTCCTGCAATCAAATAGAACAGTTGAATGCTTGGATTTCAACTTATTTATTACTATTCCTTTTTTAATAGGTTTAGTCAAATAAAAAACAATTAAATATACAACTGAATATGCATCCATTTATACATAAACCTGTATAAGATTATTTACCCTTTACTGGAATGTAGATCTTGGCTTCCTTTTGTTTTTTTGTGAAGAAAAGGTTACGCCAGGTCTTTTAAGTCTATTTCCTGATAGTTTGTACAACATATGTTCAATCTAATTTATGTTGGTAGTGATCATCATGACACATGACATGTTTTTTGATTGTTACAGCCCAGTTGTTCAATGCAGCCTTGCCTTACTGGAACCCCTGCTTAGTGAGGGATCCCTTAGCCATCGCCCTCAGCCACCCCCCACCCCCACCCACGACTCCTATGTCATAACACTGTTTGCTGATGCAACTATTATTCCTTTTACACTTTCTTCTGACTCAACTATTACTTCTTGAACACCTATTAAAATAACATCTATTAAATCTGTGCATTTGTGTGGAAAGACTTTTTTTGTGACGATGGTATTGATTTGTTAAACGTTTCTCATACTTATCAAGACTAAGCATCATTGTCCGGCTCATTCGGTCACTAGTCCTGTAGACTGGTGTGATGGTAAAGGAACATCTGAGATCAGTTTTAGGAATCAATGTGAAGGTATTTCAGAGCAAAATGTGCCAGCCATTGTCAGAAAGCTGGGTGTCAATCATAGTTCCTCCAGCAGGACAATGACCCGAAACACATCCAAAAGCACCCAGGACAATGGGCTGTTCTGGAGTGGCCAGTGATGAGTCCTGATCTAATCCCATTTCTTTTACTCATTTATCTTCATCTTTACTCATTTCTCAGTGAGACGTAATTTGTTACCCTATGTGTTATATTACTTTACCATTGCCCCTTGATAACTAAGGAACATTATAACTATTTATCAGATTGTTACGTATAATATCATTATGTTGAGATTTGATCAAAGAAAGATCTGCTTGGTGGATTGGATGTATGCCAAAAAAAAAGTGGCCCCTAATAAAAATGTTAACGCTCTTACGTCACTTGTGCTGATAAACCAGGCCAATCACCAGAATTTTTAATGGGTAGTGGTTCTCAACTGGTCTGGCCTTGGGACCCACATTTTCTCAGGGTCATTAAGTCGCGACCCACTTTTATATAATTCAAATCAAGAAAATGTATTCGTCATAACTTTTTTAACATAAAATAAACAAATATTGTCCCTGCATTCAGAGCACATTACTCTAGCAATAACAAACTGATCCTGATTAATGAACATCACAACTGCTGCTGCTGATCCTGGTGAATATGAATAAAATGAACATAACTGCATAACTGTGTCTACACACATAATATGATCATCTCTGAGTAGATCTACTAAACAGACTGTTTTACCTTGACAGGTATTTGGGGAAGATAATGAGACAATTGGGGATGATGCTTTACTCCTGATAAGAGTTTCAAAGTCTGGGTACTTTTGGGGGGGGGGGTTGACCACTCACTCCGCGACCCATTCAGAACGAATCTGCGACCCACTTTTGAGTCGCGACCCACCAGTTGAGACACAAGATGATAAATACACATTATTCTGACTAGTAGTAAATAGTACAGAAATCAACGACTTTAGCGTGTATTTCCAAGAGAAACAGTTCATTTGTAGTGATGTATAACCTAATTCATTGAAGGTCCCAATTGTCATTTGGTCTCATTTTGTGTCCCACAATCAAGTCGCGTCTTAATGATGGTGTTTGACAACAGAAACGGAAGGACAACGCGTGTATTATGTTACTGTTACAACACGTAATAAGTGATGACAGAATGAATGGCGGGAGACGCCCCACCATGTAGCCTCGCGCATCTCTTCCGGGTCGCTAGCACTTCCGCTTCCTCACGTGACTTGTGTTAGTGTCACGTGACGTCCTCCTAGTAGGTTAGCGCTAACAAAATGGCGGCGTTCTTACAGTGGAGAAAATTTGTGTTCTTCGATAAAGACACGGTGAAGGACCCCGTGGACAATGGAAAAAACTTTGTTCTTCCCAGCGGAATATCGGCTTGTGACTCCGGCCGGGGCCACATTGTCCTGGGAGATATCCTTTTAACGACAGCGACGAGTTGGCATAACGTAACGCCGCTGACAGCTGAGGTTAGCAGGTGTACCCAGCCCGGGCCAGAACCGGCAGTTAGCCAGGACCAGAACCGTAAACAAAGGTAAACAAGGTAAACCAAACAAATGTCGCTCAAACTGACCAGTAAATAGGTTAATGTGGTATCCAACTGATGCCTTGCGATATTGACTGAAAGAGCTCCCGGGCTGAGGAGTCGCGAAGGAAAGGAGAAAGCTAGCCCCGATATGTTGCGTTGGAAAGGCCAGCCTCCATTCAAAAATCAGGCAGTTTAACGTGTCCTTGTTTACATACGCCGTAGAACATAATTTAAAACCTTTGTATGATTCGTCGGGAGCCACTCTTCAATTCGGCACACATCCAACACAAGGAGTAGCACTTGGTTAATCGTACCGGTAATCTCAATTTGGGGTTGGTTCGTGTCGTGACGTATCCCCACAATCTTCCCCCATTTCCGGCATCTACCTCCTTGGTGTCAACCACTTTGAAATGTTAATCCAGGCACAATAATGTGAGCTAAACTAGTGATTCTCAACCCTTTTCATATCAAGGACCGCAAATGTCCACATTTAGGTCCTATTTGATGAGATTTTGACTCTCAGACCCAAATCTGAGATTATTTTTGTTAGATATGATTTAGTCCAGAACTCAATGACTGAAACTAGGATCAAAACTATGAAACTAGGATCAAAGCTATGCAACTAGGATCAAAACTATGCAACTAGGATCAAAACAGTCGTTCTTCTACATTCTCTGATTGTGTTAACCCCTTGTGAATGAAATAATGCTGAAGTTTAACAATTCATCAGTTTGCCGGGGACCCCCTGGAACGCCCTCAAGGACCTCTAGTGGTCCCCGGACCCCACGCTGAGAACCAGTGAGCTAAACGACTAAAATGTCTTTTTGATTAATAAGCCATTACTTTGCTGGATCCATTATATAATAGATAAGATAGATAAACAGTTAGAAGATTGTTGAAATGTACCTAATGATTATTTTAATATTCCATTTTGTAGTCACTGTGGTACTTAGTACAATAGTATGTTTATTGAGACCTCATAGCATTTTTTTGAAATTTTTGTATAGTACCCTTCTAAAATTCATTATAGGATTATTAAGGGGTTTTAGTAATTGATTTGAGCCTAACCAGCCATCCTGTCCCCCTTGTCCAGTACTACAACTCTTAATTGGCCTTAACCCTCTTCGTATTACATATGGACGGCCAGATCTGGCTTTTGACACGTTCCCTGCAGTTGACGTCCTTTCAGGCCTACAAGATGCGGGTGACACATCTCTATCAACTGAAGCAGCACAGCATCCTCGTGTCGGTGGGGCAGGACGAACATGGGATAAACCCCCTAGTAAGTGCACAGACCTTCCGAATGCTCGCAAAACATCGTCTCAGCAATTGTCTCTTAAACTGAAGTTTGTACCCGTTTCACAGGTAAAGGTATGGAACCTCGACAAGAGAGACAGCGGAAATCCCCTGTGCACCAGGATTTTCCCCGCCATTCCTGGAAATAAGCCGACCGAAGTGTCCTGCCTCAGTGTACACGAGAACCTCAACTTCATGGCTATTGGTAAGCCAGCTAAAGGCCGCCTCCATTGATCAATGCCTGGCTGCCATAGCCTTGTTCTCCTCCTAAAGGGGTGATGGTGACGGTGTATGTCTTTGGCAGGCTTCACGGATGGCAGTGTGGTGTTGACCAAGGGCGACATCACCAGGGATCGCCACAGTAAAACTCTGACGCTGCACGAGGGAACCTGCCCAGTTACAGGCCTCGCCTTCCGCCAAATGGGCAAGGTCACACATCTGTTTGTTGCCACTCTGGAGAAAGTCCATGTAAGTCGTTGGGATTACACTTTGTGCCGACACTGCTGGAAAACAGGCTAATTGGCTAATTGATACTGATTGGAAAACATTTATCTGTTATTGCATTAAGTATATTACTTTATTTAGAAGTATTCCTGTAGAGTGGGGTAATGGAGGGCCGAGAGTCTGCAGGTTTTCACTCCAACCAAACACTATGCCAGGTGTTTTTACTGAATAGTTCCTCCTCTCTCGTGTAAATCAGTGGAATCAGCTGCAGTAGCGTTTGGCTGGAATGAAAACCTGCAAACTCTCAGCCCTCCATGGCACATGGTTTCCTTTCCCTGCTCTAGAGAGCCTCAGGGGTTAAAAAGAAACTTTTTCAACTTGAATTTTTTTCCTTTTTTTTCTTTTAACACACCACAAACATAAATAGTCCTTTTACATCTTAAAAATACATTCACATTTTGTTTGGATCCATCACATACATCACACAGTCATGACATTGATAAGGCTTCCCTATCAATCAATATTATAATGAAATGTGTCTGATCTCATATGATATTCACTGGCTGGGTCTACCACCCAATTAGATTTTACTTATTTTAGACTGCCTGATGGAGCATGCACCTGGTTTACCCCCCCATCTCTCCTCACAGTGCTACACCCTGTCCATCAAGGAGTATCCTAAAGTAGAACTGGATACACACGGCTGTGCGCTACGCTGCTCCGCCCTCTCAGATCCCTCCCAGGACTCACAGTTCATTGTGGCCGGCGACGAATGCGTCTACCTGTACCAGCCTGACGAACGAGGGCCCTGCTTTGCGTTTGACGGACACAAGCTGCTGGCCCATTGGCACAGAGGGTATCTGCTCTTACTTAACCGGGACACAAAGTCGCCCAGCAAGTAAGGACAATATTGGATAAGTTGGATGGTCATTGTGGGAGAGTTGTCTGTTAGATCCCAAGGGTGTCAGTCCGGCAGTCCATTAAAGACCATTTTTACAAAGAATCAAATTGGACATCAAATATATCATCAATGGCAGTTTTTCATCTCCCCTATTTCTTATTTCAGCAATTAGCCAGTAACTAGCAGCAGACATCGTCAGAATGCAAGTTGTTGAAGTTGAAGACCTGTCTATAGTCGATCAAATAGATCAAATAAACCTTTTGCAATTGCAAAACATTTGCAAAAGCTGTTTCTGTGAAGACGGAAGTGATCACGGGGATATTTGTTTTGTTTGTTCTCTACCCAGGACAGCGTTCGGTAGCAGGGAGACCTCTCCGTCAGATAAACAGCTCCTGACCATCTACGACCTGGACAACAAGTTCATCGCCTACAGTGCCTGTTTCGACGATATCGTCGATGTGCTGGCTGAGTGGGGCTCCTTCTACATCTTGACCAGAGATGGAAAGATGTTTGTTCTCCAGGAGAAGGACACTCAGACTAAACTGGAGGTGAGGCCAATCTGCATCTCTTACGCTATGAAACCTTTTTCCAGAGGAGTTACGAGGAGTAGATCCATTCAGAATCAACTCAACGACGTGCTACGGTAGATCTGATGTTGGAGATGTCATCATCCCATTTGTCTTTCCAGATGCTGTTCAAGAAGAACCTGTTTGTGATGGCCATAAATCTGGCAAAGAGCCAACACCTGGATAGTGATGGACTGTCGGAGATCTTCAGGCAATACGGCGATCACCTCTACCTCAAGGGAGACCACGACGGTGCCATCCAGCAGTACATTCGGTAACTGCATTAAAAGAAGGGCTTCAACCGCTGTTGTGACCTTAGAGTGGACTGTGTTCACCGTGTAGTTATGTTAGTTTTGAAGACATGTAAGATCAGCAGCCAATGTTTCAAAGAGAACATTTAGTTTTCATCGGGCAGTCATCATTGCATAGAGGTGCCTTTCTATAGGGCCAGTCAGAGAGTTGAAAATGAAATACAAGTTGTGAGATAAATGCCTTGAAAATTGAGGAGCTACTTTTTTTTTACACTACAATCATCACAAGCAGAGAGAAAGTGGTCTGACGTTGGTCTCAGTACATTTCCACCGTAGCGTCCCACATTTCCCAGTGTTTTTAGAAGTTGGATTACCGACCACGCTCCCTGGTCAATCAAATATGCGCATTATTTTCCTTCCAGCACCATTGGAAAACTGGAGCCATCTTATGTGATTAGGAAATTCCTGGATGCACAGAGGATCCATAACCTCACGGCATACCTGCAAGCCCTGCACAGGCAGTCGCTAGCCAACGCCGACCACACCACACTGCTGCTCAACTGTTACACCAAGCTGAAGGACAGCTCCAAGCTGGAGGAGTTCATCAAGGTAAGTGGGACTGGTCAAAGTGAGCATTGAGGACCGGATCAGATATAGTCAAGTAGTATTTTGCCTGCACTTTTAGATGGAGAGTTATTTGAGTTTGAGTTATTTGAGTATTTGAGTTTGGTGATGTCCACAAAGTGTTTTAGCTAGCTGAATCATTAGATATTAACCAGAGAGCGTCTGAACCCGTTACCATTTAACATTTAAAGAAAGATGCAAAAGTCAAGGGGCTGGCTGACGTTTTTTTTCTGTCTGAAGTGATGTAGGGCTGCAACTAACGATTATTTTCATTACCGATTAATCTGTTGATCATTTTCTCGATTAATCGATTAGTTGTTTGGTCCATAAAATGTCAGAAAATGGTGAAAAATGTTGATCAGTGTTTCCCAAAGTCCAAGGTGACATCCTCAAATGTTTTTGTTTTGTCCACAACCCAAAGATATTCAGTTTACTGTCTCAGGGCTCTTTTCCACCAAGGGGAAACGAGAGCCGGTTCGAAGCCGGTGCCAATCTAGAACCAGTTCTTTGCTTTTCGACCGCAAAAGAACCGGTTCTCGGCCCGGAAAACTGGTTCCAAAGCGTCACCAACTCTTTGCTGGGCTAGAACC
>CABFOS010121418.1:0-13645 GCA_900660315.1 Diretmoides pauciradiatus
CCGAGAGATGTAGTCCCTCCAGCGTGTCCTGGGTCGACCCCGAGGTCTTGTTGGACATGCCAGAAATACCTCCCCAGGGACGCGTCCGGGAGGCATCCTAACCAGATGCCCGAACCACCTCAGCTGGCTCCTCTCGATGTGGAGGAGCAGCGGTTCTACTCTGAGTCCCTCCCAGATGTCCGAGCTCCTCACCCTATCTCTAAGGCTGAGCCCGGCCACCCTGCGAAGGAAACTCATTTCGGCCGCTTGTATTCGCGATCTCGTTCTTTCGGTCACTACCCAAAGCTCATGACCATAGGTGAGGGTTGGAACGTAGATCGACCGGTAAATCGAGAGCTTCGCCTTCTGGCTCAGCTCTCTCTTCACCACGACGGATCGGTTGAGCGACCGCATCACTGCAGACGCCGCCCCGATCCGCCTGTCAATCTCACGCTCCATCCTACCCTCACTTGTGAACAAGATCCCGAGATACTTGAACTCCTCCACCTGAGGCAGGACCTCCTCCCCAACTCGGAGAGAGCACTCCACCCTTTTCCGGCTGAGAACTTTGGTCAGTAGGCCTATAAAACATTTTGGCCTGGGGCTGGAAGAATGAAATCTTTGAATTTCATTAAAATCCTTGAGAAATGGAAATAATACCCACATAGTCAGCATGTATTCAGTGAATGCAAAACATTTAAATCCTCTCCACTGAGCTCTGCCCCAAAGCATTGTACCTCTTGACATTCTGTAGCTTGAATTCATCACACTTCAGAGTTTTTTCAGCTTTTCTGTTTTGTCTTGCCAAGAATTCCTGCCCGGTCTTTGAGAACATCAGGCAGAGAGGGAAGTTGCGAATCAGCAGCAGGAGTGCGGAGGAGACTCCAGGCGGCACCATCTGGTTGTATTTGGCTCATCTGTTGATGTGCTATCACCCAACCAAAAAAAAACCCTCTAACTGTAAAAATAACATCCTGAACTTTAAATGGGTGAAAGTGGGATTTACTACAGGATTATCTGCCGTATAAAGTCTTGAAGGAGGTTGTGAGAATCCTCAAGGGAAAGCAGTCAGGTTCATTATCACTCACAGACTCTTATAAATATAACAGTAAGAAAGAATAGACCCCCTCTAAAATCTGAATACATAGTAGACTCCTCCTCTATTTCAAATCTGGGAGTCACTCTGAAGTAACATTATTGCACTTGACCTCAGTGATTTCAGATCTTGTCAATTCCGACTGACCCCATGAACTAACTAGTCCACTTCCATGAGATATTATGAGCGCAGACGACTATGGCTCGATCTGAACACCATTTACTTTCCATGCTCTCGAGTTGAACACTAACTTTCTTTGCAGCAGAAGTCACACAAGTCCAAAAAAACTTCAAGAAGCATAATCCTGGTAATAATATACTGTGCCTTGTTATGAAAGGCCTATTGTTTTCCTAATTCCCCAGCCCTAATTGACTGTGGCAGCTTGGATGTGGACGGTGGTTGCTCCACTTGTGCATGGCGATTTCAGAGAGGAGTTCACTGACAGCTTCATCTGGGGTAGATGAATAAAACGCCTGGCTCGGCTCCCATCCGCGGCCCAACAGCAGGCCGATCAAACAAGGCCCAGAACATGACTTCTTTGTTGTCTAGACTGCTGGAGCAGCCGGTTCCCCGGAGGAACACTTTTAATGGGTCAGGTAATCGACCTTTGAGTCTACGCTGCAAATTGCAAACCCTCTCCTCCTCTCCAGTCTCCTTTAAATGAACAACACTGGCACGCTCTCAATTACTCACACTCTTTCTCCGTCCGACTGGTCTTTTGGAAGACATTAAGTCTAATAGATACTTGAAACAAAATCTCATCACTCTCATTTCTCATTGGATCATTGCGAAGCTGCACTAGACAAGTCAGTTATACAAAGTCCATCCGCCTTAATAGCCTAAATCACAAAAGGGGGCTGCACTGATTGACTGTCCCATCTGCACTAATTGAGACGCCGTAGATTCACCCTATTTGCTCAAATGAAATTCCGGCGTCGGGAATGTACACATCTCCACTGAGGAGACACTGAAAGCACATTATGCTAATATTGATTATTTCAATTTTATTTGACTTCACACCAACAGTGCAATCTAGAGTGTGCAAATGAAGAGCTATTAGGTGGTGATACACATTAAACTACCCTCCCTAAACACGCTGTAGAAGAAGATCCTCTGACTCATATGGTATCATGCAGTGAGGAACAGGAAATGTCATGAGCACTCATCTGGTTGGCAAACATGAGCTTGTTGTGTGCAGTTTACTGACATCGCGTCGCATTGAAGTTCAGTTTCAATCACTTGCCTCTCACTGCCATTTGGAGCGAGTGAAAAGTTGCCTATTGCAGCTTGAAAACCCCCAAACTTGAATTCTCAACTATGCTTTAATATGACAAAGATGACAAATGTCTGCTCAGTCTCAGAAAGAGACAGGAGAACCTCTCAGACAAGACAGATTCCCAGATAACACTGTTATAACAAAGACATACCATCATCACTTTCTCAGGGTACAGAAAGGCTGCAGTGAGGCTTGGCACGACACGTCAACAGCTTGATTGATTAGCATTCGGTTTGCATCCAGGCAGAGGGCCATGTTCCTGTGGCTGATGGGAGACTGAATGATGAAAGCTCTGTCTGGAGCCTTGTGCGGTCCCGCAGCTTTGGAGGCTTCCACACTGATGGCCTATACTGTACCTACATTTCCCTGAAGTTCATCTTGTATTATGAGAAAAGAAGGGTTGGGTTGCATTACTTCAAAGTCAAGAATTCAACAATAACAGTGTGCTAGCCTTGATTTTGGGGAATGGATTGTGATTGCGGAGAGGAGCGGATCTATTTGCTGTACGTTATACATCTGCTTAATTTGCAGCCTTGGAAAGCGGTTCACTTGCTGTGCACCAGCGCCAATGATCACAATGCAGGATCAACCGCACCGCTAAGCCCTCCGGTTCACCCACGCTAGCTTGATGATCTATAACAACTTTAAGTATTCTAGATGCAAGCCTTCCTGCAGCAAAAACTCCCACGTCTGCTCCATTTGCTCCTAGGTCCAGGCCAAGTCCACCTTCGCTCAAAGCCCACCAATATAGCCACTCTAAAACCTTGTTCAGCTATAGGGCACATTAATCTACAAACACCCTCTAATGCGTCAGAGTTTTTTTTGTGCTCAGGCAGTGCTCATTACATCCTGATTTCATCCTGAGAGCCAAAGATAACAGAGTCTTCCAGTTTCAGGTCCACTTTCAACTATTCTTTGTGGTCCAATGTGCACAGGGACAAACAGGACCTTGTTTATGTCGTTAAGTATGTTTCATTATCATTGTGAACAAATGAAGGTCCACAGCTGTCAGTTTAAATAAGGTGTAGCCTAATGTTTGTGTTCTGAGTACTATGTATACTATGTGTGTATCTATGTATACTTATTCTTTATACCCATGTGCAATTTACTGTATTGGATCCTTGCTGTTAACTTTTCCCCCCTCTTATAGGCCCGTTCAGGGACAAGTATTGGAAATGAGCAAAAGCTATAAATGCTGTGATGTGCTGCATTGGATGACTGTATTTGCAATTGCCTATGTTAAACACATCTGCCCCTATCAAATAAACAATAAAATGAAATGAAAAATAGGTCACTGTATGTCAGAGTACACAAACTACTTACTGTTATATTATCTATGAGAGAAATTCTGTATCTGTTTTTCCAAGACTCTCCTCCTCCAAACTGTGATGTAGAACAGTGCATGCCCACCCTCTTCATGGGGCCCCCTGCTGGCCGGTGCCCCACATTACAACTCCAGTTAATGCATAATTCATAGCCATCTGTAAGGTGGGCAACTTCAGAGCAAGCCAAACAGCAAGATAGCCACACCATTAGTCACACCATTCAAAACATCATCAGATCCCACAGCTGCCAGGATCACTTATGTGCTCAACATAATTAATCACAATGCAGACAGTGGCACAACTTGGGGGGCTTAAAATCTCAGCCACTTAAAACGTTTGTACAAAATAAGATAAGATTGTTGGGGAGAGAGGAAAGATTGGGAAAATGGCCAACACATGTATTGCTGCATGTTTTATCAGTACTGCCAAACACTTCTGACAGTGACATAGCTGTGTGACCCTGAAATGCAAAAATATTGCTGTGTAAAAGCTTTGATCTGCTTTTAATGGCTTCTGCAGACGATTGAAAACCACATCTACATTTTGTACACTCAAATCTTCCGATGCAGTCCTGCCCCAGTTATAGTATGGAAGGGACAGGAAGCTAGGCAGGGAAAGTATGCGATCACAGTGGTGTCAGACAGTTGCTGGAGGCCTGTCCTGAAGCAGAGCTCAATTGCTTAGAGCAGAACCTCTTATAGTCAGGCAGGATTTCCCTATATCCGTAGGCCCAGGAGAGCCCAGTGTGATCACACAGGATAATACCTGGCTGTGTTGTGCGAGCTGAAGTGGCTGGCCTAATCCCCGCTCCGAGTTGACTGTGTGAGCCCGAGTCGCTTTGAATCTCTACCAATGTCACTCTGGGACATCCAGCCTGACCCGAGACCAAAAGCTCCAAGATCTATCCAATGTTTGTTTAATGTCTGGCCAATAACCTTGTGAATGAGGTGTTTTCCTGCAAAATTTGCTCTCAATTACCTTGCAGCCCTGCCAGAAAAGCTCTTTGACCTCTAGTTTTATACAGTCATTAAAAGCACTTGGCAAAACTGCCGATGTCGAAGAGGAGCACTGCCATGTGAGCCCTGGCGCCTAACAAACACTTCAAGGTCAGCGCTTGTGGCTTGGAAATGTTTCAAAATGACACCAGTATCATGAATTTCCCACTCACACGGATGATGGATTAGCATACATAACGCTGCTTTGAATACATTGTCCAGGAATATATTACCCATATAGCTTTGGATTGGAAGCAAACTGAGACGGCGCATTAAGGTACAGTAAGTGTGCCAGGCTTAGTTTAACCACCTGAGCAAACTCAAATACTTCTGTCTGATCGAATTTCCATCGAGATTACGCTGCCAATCTGTTCTGCAGGTCTGCCCCATTTACTCTGACAGCCCAGCCAGGAGCCCGTAGTGTCACACGGTGCTCAGTAAGGGCCATTTTAATGATGTTACATGGATCTTTGAGCCGCTTTGAAATAACATGAGAAATACTACCAGATTCAGACGCCTTTTTTCCCCCTATGCTATTCATTTGCCCTAGGACAGTTAAGCTCTATATAAGTGAAGATTTGCAGTTGTCTCATACCCGGAGATCTGAGCTTTAATCTGCGATGCCGCGCTGATGTAGGCCTACGTCTCCACGGGGAAACAATCAGATAGGATGGAGGAAGAAGCTGACAGTACCCGGGATGATTTTCTGAGAATAGCTGTACATTTTCAGAACTAGGAGCACTGTAACAACGTTGATGTATAGGTTTAAAAGCCTTCATTGTCAGTGAAGCAGCTCCAGGTTGAGTCTTGAGTCTTGGCTCTCTGCTATTGGGCTTGGGGGAGAGTTGTACTGGTTCTGGGCTTGGGGGAGAGCAGTACTGGTATTGGGCTTGGGGGAGAGTTGTACTGGTTTTGGGCTTGGGGGAGAGTTGTACTGGTTTTGGGCTTGGGGGAGAGTTGTACTGGTTTTGGGCTTGGGGGAGAGTTGTACTGGTTTTGGGCTTGGGGGAGAGTTGTACTGGTTTTGGGCTTGGGGGAGAGTTGTACTGGTTTTGGGCTTGGGGGAGAGTTGTACTGGTTTTGGGCTTGGGGGAGAGTTGTACTGGTTTTGGGCTTGGGGGACAGTTGTACGTGTTCACCCACCTAGACCATGAATAACCCAAGAAGATCAGCCTGATGAAGCCTCTGTCATGCTGGACGTCTGCCTAAAAACATTTCCCCTTCCAAACCAGCCAAATCTCAATTACACCACATAAGGCCATTAAAACAAGTTCTATAAAACAAAACACATGTTGCCTAAAATGTTCATGTCATTAACTTAATGGCGTGTTTGGTGCAGTTGAATCCAACCCTGGACTGTTTCAGACCTTTATTTGACTTGATTTTACTTGGGGAGGTGAGTGCGCTGCAGTCAAATTAGCGACCGAACAACCTGCTGCTTTGTCTCAGGCAGGTGAATCCTGAAACAGAGCAGTGCAAGAGCCAAGAAAATAGCAAATCACAAGTTTAATGACGCTTAGGGGACCTTTACAAATCTTTAACTTGCTTTGATTTTTGCTTTGAGTAAATTGAAAATGACTAACAACATATTACTAAACAAACTGTATTGCAGTGGGCATGCAAACAAGCTAAACAATAGTAAGACTTGCAGGAGCTGCTCATCAAGTAGAAACAACAATATTCTGCTTGCCTGCACATCTGCTTGTTATGATTCAAGAGTTTCTCCAATCAGCGGCTGACCTCAACCGCAGATTTTGTTCATAAAGTATAGTTTGTTTGTTCAGAGTCACTAAGGTACTTCTGAGGGCTCCAAACTACACAATGACATCACACGGGGCAGGAAATCACACCTACAGTGTAGTACTAAAACAAGTACTCAAACAGATGTTGCACTACGTAGCAGCACCATTACTAATCTGACTAAAAATGTGTGTACTGTAAAACATGCATGTTTTCCAAGCACAGAATATGATGTTTGCACAGGCATAGATGAAGAAATTCAATAATGAGTCTGACCTTTGGGTTGTGACATTATTTATTCAGTGTTGTCATGAATGCAAACGTGTACCATTCAGTGTCAATGCAGTCCACAAACACACCCAAAATAAACCCAAATGTTAGAAAAATTCAGCAGTGTTTTTGGCACATGAACATTTATTAAACTCAAACGGCTAAAATGCTGGGCATCACTAAAATAAGCTGGAATCTAGGATCAGATGAAGTACTACAGACGTGACTGCAAACAGAGTAATAATCTGAGTCCTAATTAAAGGTAGACTGTGTTAAACCTCTCAAACCGTTCAGAAGCAGCACACCACATCAAAGACTTTGCTAATTAGCACTGACACTGCTAATACTGCCGCCTTCCACAGTTTCATTATGAATCTGTTCAAACAGTTTCCTGGATCAGCAACAGATAACTACCTTTCGTACACGCAGTTCAAAGATAGGCCCTTTAATCATTTAAATGGTCATGGGGCTCCTATAGCTTCTTCTGTTTTTACACTCTGGAGTGGATCCACACCAGTGGAAGATAATGAATGCGAAAACACATTAGAAAATCATTACAGCTGCAGCTGCCAGATGCCGCTTCAGGTACACTCAGCAGCATCACAACCTTACGCCAACAGACAAAGTCCACAAAAGGTGTGGTTTCCTTTTCAAACTCTGCCATGGTCACATTCACAGCCACAATAACACCTTCAGCCCCAACTCTAACATTTGGTCAACAACTTCAAAATCTGTCGGAGCTCTCCTCACACCTATCCAGCACCGACTGTAGGGGTCAGAGCATGGGCCTGTGCTTTCCACATCTCTCACTATACAACCCCCAACTTGAGTTGCTCAGTAACCAAGACTGGTACAGGGCAACTCCCAGGTGTGGAAAAAGTGTGTATGTGTGACCGGTCGGGTTCGGGGTTTGAACCCAGGGCTCCCGCGTCGAAAAGCACCGCAACAACCGCTGCACCAAGAGAACCGGCTCCCTTGGTGGAGCTGTTATTGGGCTTTTATCTTTGAGGAGTGAGTTTTACAGATCAACTTGCTACCTACTCGAGGACTCACAAGGACCTACACTGTTACATATGCATGTCTACAACTCCTGCACTCCACCAGGCTGTTGTCAATAAGTTACTGATCAAGTCAATAAGCTGCACTAGACAAGATTTGTATGTAAAAATACACTTATCTTATCAGCCTAAATCACAATGTGGGACACAAATTGATACTCCATACAATAGATTCACCTTCTTTGCCCAAATTAAATTCTGGTGTCAGGTACAGACACTTCTCCAGACAGAGGAAGTGATGAAATTGAAACTTTAAGAGTGAAACAGAAACTGTCTCCTAAACAGCCGTGAGCGCTCGGTCCGGGGGAAGCTCTCTTGCCTCTCTCGTCCCTTTGATATAAAGTGATCACAGAGCAGCTGGGTTGGTAAACATTAGCATTTACTGGCTTCACATTACAGAAATTCTGGGTATTGAAATTCAAATTTTCAGTTACCTGTTGCTCTTATTTGGAGCCACTAGTGTGCAAAGTTGCCCAGTGCAACTAAAAAGATTAAGGTGCAATTGGAGAGAGTATCCCCTACTACAGCTAAGTTAAAATACTATAGACATGGGCAGAACTCAGACGAGATCGCATTCTGCTGCTATTCAGTCTGTGTTTAATGAAGCATTAATCAAACCAATCTATATGTCAAAATTCCCTTTTCTCTCCTCTCAAAACAACTCATGTGCATCCACCCGTAGCGGCGCGCGCAGTACCGCGACTCCAACAAACGTCATCGTACTGTAAGTGCAACTTAAATTTTAAAATAAACTTTCCAGAGTGCATTGTTTTTGACGTCATCTCATCAATCTTCACTGTGCAGACCTGCTCATTAATCACTGAGCAATATTCAGTTTTTGGACCGAAACACATTGCAGCGGGTACATTGATTTTCAGGAAACAGAATGGGGAATGATGGAGAACATCTGCGATTTCTTTTTTTCAAACGTAATAAGACAAAATGACTTTCGTATAGTAAAACCACATTGAGCTCGCTGAAAAGCATTAAGAAATCAGAGTGGATTTAAATCACAAAGTGTATTGTATGCATAACACCCCCTTAGTGCTGGAACGTGATTAACGAAACACCATGAGCTCTATAATGATTAGAATAGTATCTAGGAAAGAGATATGAAGTATTGTAAACCATTAACCTAATACATGATTAAACCAAATGCTAATGAGGAATGAAGAGGACGTTATCAACTGCAACAAGATTAAACATCACTACTACACTTATACTTTTCTCATGTAATTATCTTGTTTGTCACCTCCAGAACCATAAACTGAGCTGGAGGATAATGAACATACTCCCCCCCATATTAAATCCCTGTTAATGTATTACATCTTTCAGATATTATGTTTCCTGAGATGAGAGAATACAGTCCCTAACATATATTAAACACACTATCTATTATTTTCCCATTGATAAAAAAAGAGTAAGAATTCCTTTTTGTGGTGTATGAGAGCTTGAAAATGGAGTCAGGAGATCGTTATTGTGTAACTATAGCTTTTCTGTTTGGATAGTTTTCCCCTCTGAGTAGCTCATGTTTTTGCTCTGCATTGCATAAAGCCCCATCATACATTTCCAATCAACACACATTTCTGTGTGACAGCAATAATCATCTTACAACATCCTCACTGTTGTGAATTGATGCGCTGGTCCATAACTCACTTGGTAATTGCACAATATAAAGTTACTCTAGTGCCTTTTAAGTGCCACAACTGTAGACACCACAACCATTGAGTTCTAAACTGAGGGTTAATGCTATTCAGACAGCAGTGAATTTTGGCCCAGCAGACATGCTGGTCATGAGCGATGATAATCCCTCCCCCTCAAGCACCTCTGGTCCAATCAGGCCCTGATGATGCAGGTTGAGGATGGAGTCAGCGATGATGCGGGCCGTTTTTTTCTGATATCCCCCAGATGTCACCATGAGGATCGGGACGCCCCGTCGCCTCGCCGCCCTGAACACAATTTCATCTCTCTGTACAATACCCTGGCAGAGGAGGAGAGAAGAAGAGGGGGGGGAGAAACGCTGGTCTGTCAGTCTTTCCAGGGCCACGGATGGTAATCATAACTTCTGTGAACTCTGTCTGGCTGCTGACCTAATGTCTACATCTACTTTCACACGCTCCCCGTGAGGAGGGAGGGGTGGAAGTGGCCTGACTGTCCTCACTCTACTTGAGAACACTGAGTCTCTCAGGCTGCCGCATATGGGAGGGACCGGGAGGAAACACATCTCCTGTTCTTCTGGGGATTGAGATTGGGAACAGTCTGTGTCAAAACTCTGACGTATTATGAAGCAATTTCTGACACTAGGATCTGATATTAGACAGTAATACAGATAGTAATACAGATGGAACGACAACCGTTAAATAATAACCCTTATTTGCCCGAATTCATTTCAGGTGTCGCTATGGTCACTGATGGAAGAACTTCCCTATACAGGAAGTATGAGAGACAAAGGGCAGCGGTGGCCTAAAGGTTAGAGACGCGGCCTTGTGACCGGTGGGGGTCGCCGGTTCGTTCCCGCGGACCGGCAGGAAAAATCTGGGCGGGGAAGTGAATGACTAACGCTTTCCCGTCCCTTAATACCAACCGCTGAAGTGCCCTTAACTTACTTAACCCCCTAACTTACCAAAACCCCCTCAGCGGCCAATAGTGTCAGACTGTGGTTGTACTGGGCAGCTCCCAGGTGTGAATGTGTAACTGTGTGAGTGAAGCAGGGCGTTGCTGAAAAAGAGCTTTCGTGCGAACCTACCCTGGGTAAATAAAGGAATAAAAAAATAATAAAATAAATACCAAACCGTCTCCTAAACAGCAGAGACCTTCTAATGTTGAGAATTATCAATCACTTAAGATGGCTTTGCCCTTCTGAAGTGAGATTGCCAAGTTTTAGTTGTTGAACACTGAAGAACTTCCGTGGCATTACTTTATAGTTTTGGCTTAACTGTGGGATGGGAGGACACTCTCTATCAAGACCACCTTAGTCGAGTCAAAGTTGAATTTAAAGCCCTGGTCCAGTCGAGTGTGAGTCAAGACCAGGACCTCAGGGGGTCGAGACGAGGTCAAGCCTGAACCAGAGCAAATCAAGTCCTATTCAAGACCAAAACCAAAATAGGCAATAAACAGTGTACGTGTTGTCTCTGCAGGAGCTCTGTACTATACCCTTCAACACCCATAGTAACTAATCACTACATAGCAGTTTGAGGACCATTACATCCACAGGTCGAAATTGTTTGTAGTGCTGAGGAAAAAATAACATAGCCACACCATCTGAATAATGTGTCTGGTGAGTGACTGACAGGTGGGAGGTACCTGTGGGGATATGGAGAGTCCTCCGAGGGGGTCTCCGTCCAGGACGTCTGTCCCGGCGTTGTAGACGATGATGTCAGGTCGGACCTCGTTCAGCGCTCCCTCAGAGTGGAGATCCACTTTCTGAAGGTACTCTGAGTCCTCAGTGCCCCAGTCCAGCTCCACCTTCCTCTTAATCGCTCCTGGAATGGAGATAATGGCGTAACGATGGAACCTGGACTTCCACAATCATCCACATCTCGAGGCCAAAACACCTAGCTGGGATCGATACGGCAGCCATGATGAGCTAGCGGCAACTACGCGTAGCTGAAGCCACAGTAGTATTTCATGCAACATGATACGGTACCTTTCAGTACAAGGGGGGTGAAGGCTTACAAAATACAGCTCAAACACACCTTTCAGATAATTGAATTCTTACATAATGTTGAGATGAGTAAGTATGTTTCTCCACCTATGCTCAGATATGTCATTCTTTACTGTACTTACGTTAATTAGTATACATTTTGAATACTTTAATGCAAATATTGAAAACGGTTAATTAGGAGACCTTCGCGTTCAAAGTTCAAACAGAATGAAGTGGCAAGAACAGAAAAGAACAATGCAGTGGGGTGTAGAAATGTTTTTTTCATGCTTTTTGCCTTTGAAGAAACTTAAATAAATGTCTCTTCAATGGGGGGGGAAACACAGCAGAACGGGATTATATTGTCTTTATCTTCAACAAACCAGGAATGTACATTTATTTCACTTACATGGGAGAAGAGAGGCAATTACGTGTTGAGTAGCTCTTACATGCAATTAACTACAGACAAAGACCGCTTATGGACAGAGAGGTTTTACGTCAGGACCGTGGCATTTTCTCTAAGGAATATTGTTGGAATTGGGGTTAAACAGTAACGTGTGGTTTCTGTCAGATCAGCTTTAATCTATCGGGAGACGAATTGTGTAAAAGCCATGATAATGGGGTGAAATGGGCTCCTGGATAAGAGTTCCCGATGACAGATGTCCCGCAGCGTGCCAACACAGTGAGTGCTGGTGTGAAAGGAGCAGTGAAATCATGCTATAATTAAAATGACAGTCAGTGACACCTAGGGGCTGGAAATGGAGGCGACAGCAGTCTAACAGCCCAATAGGGATTGCAAGCGGTGGTATGCTTATTTTGAAGTCAGTGTGCATTATATTAAAAGTACAAAAGAATACTGGTGCTGCAGTGATTAACCCCCCTGAGGATATAAGTTTTGTTATGATGATCTTCTGACATAGGTATGGAAATAACACTGTCAGACAGGAAAGTGAAATGTCACTGGCAGTTCTACTGTAGGTTTCTAATCACAGAGCAACAGCTAGAGAGATGCAGCAGAACAAGAAAGAAAGACTTTTTTTTAAAAAGACATGACAAATTAAAGGAAATATGATTGCGATGAAAGATCCATAGTGCTTCCACTCACGTTTGGCATACCCGTCCCCCGGGTAGATGTAGCGATTATAGACGTCCATGATGTAAACTCGCTTGTCATCCAGGAAGTCTCGCTCGTGTCCGTTTCCCTGTGTTACAAAGATTCCAAAAAAAGTATTTGGATATCGTCACCTCCTCCTTTAACATCATCCAACGATGACAAACAGGATCAAGTCATTGATGATGCCTCACTCGTGCGTAATGCAAAGCAGCCTATCACTCACGGCGTTGTGACAGTCCACAACATCACTCCACTCACTGTGCCAAAGTCCACACAGTTGTCACTTAGATCCCATTTGTTTACCCGTGGCATGCTGCTGTGACTGACAGGGTGAGATGAGGGGTAAATAGTTGTGCCGTCCATAGGCATTAATGTTAAAATACTCATAAAAAAGTCATGGCTGCTCCATCACTTTTCATTTCCTCCCTTCCATTTGTCAGTCCAAGTGTCTGGCTCCTGTCAGGTGTAGATTGGGCATTGTGCCAAACCCAGTATTTATGGAAGAAAGGGAGGATAGATAGGACAAGCAGGACAACCTGATGGCAGCTGAACATCATGTCAAAGCCACTGTACAATCCACCAACGTTGAACTCAAAAAGGTTGCCGGATGGACATAATGGGCACTAAAACCTTGGCCCCCCTCCCAAGCAGAAAACGCCTGCCAGTGTCTCACTAGGCTGCATCCGCTCCAAGTTTAGATATATACTGATTTGAGGTGTAGACAGATATGATAACACGGGCTACCTGGAGATATTAACCATCTCTAAAACTAGAATTAAAAACAACATTTCAGAACGATTCAATGATTCAATGTCTCAAACACCAGTGAAAATAGGGAACAAAGGTAGATCATCTCCTATGAGAAGGTATCAACCCTGTTAGAATGCCTGCACTATGCGAAAACCACAACAAACATATAGGCCAACAACACAGCAGAATCACTAAATCAACATGTAACTGAAAGCTCCCCTCCCCCTCAGCCTGCAACTATAAATCAGCTCATGTGCTGCATGGGCTCCCGGTGACTGCAGTCATATTAGTCACACTCTGCAATAAAGCATTGGTGTTACGGTACCATTTGTTCGTGTTGGCCAAAGCCCTTCAGTGCCGATGTTGAAATAGTCCTTTCGTTCAGTCCATTACACAAATAAC
>CABFOS010121440.1:3442-15155 GCA_900660315.1 Diretmoides pauciradiatus
AACTGCCTTGCGATACGAGAACGATAAATAGGACAAAAACTCCTGAAGGGGACGACTCAGTTGGCACGATGGTGCCGAGGCAAGCAGGCACTTCACCTACCCTACTACTATGGTAGTGTGTGTGTGTGTGTGTGGGGTGGGGTGTGGGGTGGCTGGGTGGGTTTGCACTAATTATTGACTCGCACATTATTCTCCTGGTCTGTGGAAGCCAAAGTCTTATGTTGGCTAATTGGCTCAAGGGAAGATGGCAGTTACTATTCATTACCGCTTGGCAACGCTGCTCAGCTGGCTGCCACAGCCACACTCTCATTCATCAGGAGACAGCATATACTGCATTCTGATTGGCTGCTTGCATTTGCTGTGTTGCCATGTGCTTCTGCGGGAAGGGTGGGATGGGTGTGTGCATCAGCGAGCAAGTGTGAGAGACTGCTCTACGTATGGTAGCCTGCACAGTTATCTTCATAGAAGACATTAACGTAAAAAGACTTGACAAAAAAAGTCAAGTGATCATTTGAGGTGAAACAAGCTTGTCTAGAGCAATTGGTTTTTCAAGTGCAGGAAACCACCTATTTTCCATCTCCTTGAATTATGACTCAACCTATAAACAGGGCCATCTGTCAGGAACGGTAAAAGAAACTGTAACGCCACTAAGCTCCCTATTTGCATTTTTTCTGCACATTCAAACAATGGTCCACATTTTGTGATAAAGGCTGTATTCTTTTTTGGTATTTTATATTTATTTGGTGCAGGTAATGTGTATCAATATAGGGCTTTCTTTTACCCATTAACTAGGCCTATGTAAGTGTCCATTTTGTTGTAACATCAGCCTATTGCCATTGCAGTAGAACAGAGGTGAAAGGCCTTGGGGTCACATGTTTAAACTTTAATATTGCACATCACTCCTCCTAACCCCTGGGGTCATATGGTGTTAAAGCCACACATATCCAATATTGACTCCTCTACTCTTGGCTCTCTAGGGCTTTCGATGTCAATACTCTCTCTGCTCCCTCAACCTTACCCTCACCTATCCACACTTCCACTTCCCTTGCCTCCCCATCCCTATTTTTTCTTCCCCATATCTCTTTCCCTTATTTTTATATGTGGCTTAAAATCTCCTGTGTCTTAATATGAGGTTTTACAAGGTGTTTGTTTTTGTCCTTGTCCACTATACTACTGTATGCCTTGAGATGGCATGTGAACCTCTCCCCCTGTCCCAGCTTTCTTTGCTGAGGACAGAAATGTCTCTTAGCCTACCTGCCTGGGTAGCTGTACATGCAAATACATGGCGCTCCATATGGATGTATGCAAGAGGGAACCAGAAGATCTTAATTACCATCCGTTTTCTTTGCTAACGAGATGGTAATGTATTTTAAATCTCACATGTTATGGGGTGGACCGCTCTAAAAGTACTAGGTTATAAGGGTAGGAGAAGATTTGCTTTCTTTTAGACATGCCAGGTTCCTGTAGCTCACATTCTTTCCCATAAAAGATTGAATAGGCTGATCCATGAAGGCCAAAGCCTGGAAGAACCCCCCCCCCCAACCTTTTTGTATATCCATTTGAATTCTTCAGTTTGGATGACAGCTGATTTGTGTGCATGTGCCAGCAGCCCCAGTGAAAGTAATGGTTTGAGCGTTCTTCTGACTATTATGGCCCATATATTTGTGATTGCAGTTGAAGTTTGCACTTCAGCTAAGCCCAGAGCACCATGCTCACATAAAAAGATGGGGAGGGAATTAGGTAATTGAATTGCAGTGTTGGTGGTGTTGTTGTTGTTTTTAGCTGCAACCAGCAGCTCTATAGCTTGCTCTGTGGGTCGATTGGTCTACAAAAATCTACCCAGCCTTTGGCGGCCACTATGGGTCACAGCTATTGCGGATATGCGCTTGTTTACATTGAGAGATTATGGATGTTTCTTTACTTTTGCAGGTGAGGCAGTGGCTGTAGGTGATGCACTTTGTGAGATTGAGACTGACAAGGCTGTTGTTACCATGGAATCCAGTGATGATGGTATCATGGCAAAGATTTTGGTGAGTAAGCATAATAACACACACATTTCTACTTCAGCAGATGATGAGATAAGATGATGTATTTGTAAACAAGCAGACCTAAGCCTTGAATATGCTAATACCTGTAAATACCACTTTTTGGCAAGGGTGTCCTTCAATGCTATATATGATGTACCATACTTTCCAACAATGTAAATTGAATGATTTACAGCAGTTATGTTTATGTTTGGAACTGAGCTTATATCCATGTAGTCCTTCTATGCACGTTTGTGCACAAAGGTTACTCTCACTGACTGCTAATTGGCTATACTTGTCAAACTCTGCTTCCTTATACAGTGACAGTAAAGCATTAACAATGTGTCTTCAGTAAGAAACATTTCTCTCCTTCCCTCCCCCCATTGTGTTTGATGTTTGAATATTTAATAGGCTGCCAAAGACAGAGTGATCGGATATCCTTCATCAATGCTCCAACATGTTTGTCCTCCGGAACAGGCAGATGAAAGTGTTTTATCCTCTTTCACTGTTGGATCGATCTGCCAGAGATCTGAACATGTGAGGTGGAAGAAAATACTGATCATTATCATGATTTCTGCGAGAAAATGCTTCCATCAACTCCCCCCCGCCACTACTCTAAGAATAAAGCCACAGTAGTAGATTAAGGAAGATGTTTATTAGTTTTCTCTTACTAAAACCTCAGGGCTTTACAATGAGACAATGTGTTACATTGTTTTATGCTACGTGTGCTTGTGTGCATACATGCAGATTACATATGTACACAGCTACATTGGTGAGAAATAACACACTCTAATCACACAACCACACATATACATAGACAACAATATTCTTATCAAAGAGGAGTGATTATAAACCGTCACTCATAGCCCTATCTGTCTTCCTTACTCAGCTCCTTTCTCTTCACTTCGCTCCCTGTCTTCCTCATTCCCTTACACCATCCTTGTCTTAGCTGCCATGGGTATGATGTAGTTTCCATAGCAACCACCCATGAGTTGTGTGTAGTTAATAGGGGAAAAAGTAGCTACTAGCCATAATTGTGAGATGTGTTTCCTCCCCATACATGGCATGGGCAGTATGGTCTTCCCTCCCTCTGGGTCACAGCACATTAGCCTACAGTGCTGTAATCATGGCTCTCTCCAAGCACCCACTAGGTTTCTAATTTAAAGGCTAGTATAATTGCCTGCCTGTGGTCAAACGCCCGGCCAGGCTGCGGTAGACAGGAAACTTCCTGTGCTCCTCAGGGTTTATTTATGGGGGTCAACTCCCGCTATGACCCTCTAACAGTCTTCAACCTCGGCTCCTTGGGGCTATGGAACAGAGGATAGATAGATTGTGTGTGTGTGTGGAGAGATTGGGGGCAGGGTATCAACACACAGATTACCGCATCTCATCATCTCCTTACTGCACTGCTCTACCCTGACCCTAGGTCTTCAATCTAAAAATCTGTCCTAGGTACAATCAATCACAATCTTTAAGAAACAACACACACTGTCATGTGCCCAGATATATGCGTGCGCGCGCACACACACACACTTATAGCCTCTCCACAATCTAATGAATATGAAGCTGAACGCTACCGAGTAGGGATGGGGAAGTGGTAGTCAAGAATTAGATTGATAGGCTGGTCAGGAAGTGTGTGAATGTGAATGAATTGGTGTTTGATATAATGGGCAAAATGGTAGAAGGGATAAATAGATCAATAGATAGATGGATGGATATATGAAGATAACAAACATGTTCCACAGTGCTTACTTGACATCCAGTTTGCCATTTATCATCCCATGCCTCTCTTCATCTTCACACATTCAGTCATTCAGAGGATTAATTTAAACACCAACAGCAATTTGCCTTCTAACCCCTGTTGTACTGTAAACCACTTTCTACCACTGTACTATGTTCATCCCAAGGGGGCAGAAGGTTGTGTGTCTTTTCTGTCCCAGAATTTCTTACCAAGTGAAATCCAAGGCTTAGAGTACACAGCCCACAGGCTATTGGCTAAAAAGGCTGAATTGGATTTGTTTACTGTTTCTTAAAGGGTAACTTCGGTATTTTTCAACCTGGACCCTACGTGACTGAATTTTTGAAATTGGTCCAGTATTGACTGAGCCCGTAACTGCTAGCGCTTAGCGCTTAGCTTAGCTAATCCAGCTTCAACGCAGTGCTTCGGGGCAGGTGCGAACCTTCATGTATGTCCTCTAAAAGCGTTTTCTTTTGCCACTGACAGGCTCCGATTGTTGTTATAACTGTAAGTGTCTGACAGGATCCTAACAGAGAAATAAAACGTTTTTCTTTCACAATGAGTGAGACCTCTTGCTGCAACTAGACCTTTGTTGGATAGGGACACGCTGTTGTTGTGACTAGTTGTGCTACAAGTGGATGCTAACACAATAACAACAGACCGGATCAAGCGAAATGTAAAGAAAAACAGTTTATTTCTCTGTCAGGATCCTGTCAGACAACTTATAACAACATATCTACCATTGCTTATTGTCTCACCATACAAGTACAAATGTGGGCTGCAGGCTGCACACATTGTCTGCACAGGTGCATGCCTAGGCTTGGTGTGTATCCATATTCAGAATAAACGCATATGTCATATTGTACCATCTGGGGATCTGTGATGGGCTTGAATTTTATCTCACAATCACTGTTTGGCCATGAGCTGATACCCCCTGTAATAGTTGACTGACAGATGAGTCTGAAACGATCAAGGTTTATTGGATCTAAATCATGTTTTACAGCTATAGCATCTGGCAATCTGTTGAACATAAAAGGATTGCTGATAACTGTCAAGGCTAAGCTTACTGTAACTGAGCTGTTTACAGTAGACTCTCAGGGGGTTTCAGACAGTGGCTGGTCTATAGCCAGTTGATGGCAGTGTTGAGCCCCGCACCACTACAGTTATGGATGTACAGTATGCCTGTGTGGACCGTGTATATATAATGCTTGTGTATGTACAAAGGAATGCACACATTCATGCACATTGTTTAGTGGAGACATTCATGCACACAATGGCACAATTTGCCAGGTGGATACAAAAAAAAGTCACTATTTGAAGACAATGACTTGTGTCAGCTCATGTATAAGGATGTCACAGAGAGAGAGAGAGCTTTATTAAATGAACCTATAAATACCATGGCCTCTAATTGGTATTTATTGAGATTCTTGCTTTCGGTGGGGAAAATTACAGTGCTGCTTCTCTCATCTCAGTGAGTTGGATGGTGATGTAGAAAAACATCCAGCATTAATTTAAAAAAAAAAAGAAATTTAGAAAAATCAGAATGCAATTGCCACAAAGGATAATTAACTGCTTGGGTATTTCTCATCCAGAAGAAACAAATCATTGCAGCAGACTTTTTTGCATTTTCTATTCAAGGCAAACAAAGATATAATGAATCCAGAGACTGGCCAAAACCCAACATATGAATATGAAGTGCCTCGAAAATGTGGAGTAGGTCCACTCTTTGTTTTCAGAAGCAACTACTTTGTCGTAACATACAGGATCCTCTTCGATGCTGATACCAGACTATTGTATTTATCGGTAAACGATTCCAGCAAAAGTCGGTATTCTTACCATCACTGATGTAGTGATAGTGATAGACTGGAAAGGGTTATCCAGAAACAAAAGCGATGTCTGAGAAAGTGAAAACATCCTTGATTTGATGTTTGTGGGCTCTCATATACACTCTGTCATGCTCCAGGTGGATGAGAACAGTAGTGCAAAATGATGCCATGTTTGCCATGAAACATTAACCAAAGGTCATTATCATAGTTGGCCATCTGATTGGCAGTTTGTTTTGTCAGTATAGTGTTATTTGTAAATTTTGATAGCCCACTGTAGTTATCCCCATGTGTTATTATTTTTCTTATGTTCTATTTACATATTTTTGAACAGCATTTGTGGACACATTGGGTTCTTGTCATGGGCACCAACATGCTTGTGGTGCAATTGGATATTGGGCCATTATGAAGGAAAACTTCCAGTTCTTTGAGGAATGAAAGAGTTGGTAATCTGCTTTTCTGTGCTCCAGAATTTCTCATTAAGTTTCAATAGTGTTAATGAAACCACTCTTGAATTTCTTTAACAGCGGCTATGGGCGGCTTTATATTTCGCAATATTGGAGTGTTTGCAGTTGCACCATAGAGTGCACATGACCCTGTAAAATGGCCTCAATAGCAACCTCTATCAGTGGTTAACCCATTTTGTAAATGTGTTCTTGCCCATATTCTTGTTAGACCTACATCCACATCTGAATGTCTAAACTCACACTGATCTAGTACACACTAGAAATCTCATATGGCCTCACATGGACTGTGTGAGGCCTAATTTGCCCTGTCCTTGGGACAACAGAATTAAACCAGTCAGGGACTGCTATGTCACCACACACTGCCATCTTCTAAATCCCATGACTACCCATGACAATACTGAGCAATTGTTTTTCTAATTCCTGATGAAAGCTTGGAGTGTAGTTTCCTGTGGCTGTCATCATCATGATCTACTATTGTTGCTGTCCAGTGAAGACCTTGTGTCTCCAAAATGTCCCCTTTTCAGGAACTAAGAAAACAGTCTTACTTTCATCTTGACCACTATGCATTTTTAGTTTATCCAGTGGGTTTTGAAAGGATTTAATAAGAACAATGGTGGATTTAGGTGGAATTAAACAATGAAGGGATGGAATCCTTCATGGTTTAAGTTAAAAGATTAAAACACTGAAGATAAAACATTAGTGTCAGCCTAATTGCTATGCTACTGCACCACATCAGCATGAGCGAAGACCTATGTATCTAGCCAGGGTTGTTTATATAAACAGAATTGTTCTCTACCCTTTCCCCTCAGATATGTGTCTTACTCTTTGTTTATTTATGAATCTGATATGTGTGCAATTTCACCTGCAGTACGAGCAGAGCACTCCCAGTTTCTCTTTTCCTTTTCTCCACCATATGGAAAAATCCCTCAGGGACCGGAGGGAGTGACGCTCTATGGAAATTTCCTACTATGAAAAGTCCTGATTTCCCTGAGCGTCCTTTTAGCTCTACTCTCATCCATCACCCCCCACTGGGCATGAGAGGTGCAATAGAGACACTAAACATGGAGGACAAGAAGGGAGACATAGGCTACACATACACACACACACACACACACACACACAACCTACAGCCTCTAGCCTTTGGAGGAAAGGTTAGGTACTCCCACAACAAACATGTCTGGTAGTGATGGACTCCGTGTTGGTTGCGTGTCACAGCTGCTGGTGAATATATCAAACAAAATATATCTCATTGACACTTTAGCTTTACTTTTACTTTTTTGTCTTTGTCCAAACTTGACAAAGGCTTGGTGAAGCTATCAAATTCCTGTCTTTCTTTTTTTTTTAATCAATTCATGAAGACCTCCCTCTTTGTTTCTTTGTCTGTGTACCACTGCTACAGGACAAATAGGTCTACAATGAGCTGAAGTGAGAGACTATGAGCCAAGTTGATGCTCTTTCTACCAGTGAGCGCAGGTGTTAATATCCTGCTCTTCTTTATGGTTGGGTGGAGATGATGAATTCATTGGAGTGCTGCTGTTGATATGCAAGCCCGCTTGTGTGTGTGTGTGTGGGGGGAGGGTGGGTCTGCCGCCTTAATAACAGTGCAGTATTTTTTTCATTATATCTTATTCTTTGATTTGGCTGATCATTAACAAATGTAGCTGATCAGCTCTTGGCTGATGAGTGGTAATGTTGGATGATTGAACTCACAGCTCAGCAGTAATTTGCTAGAGCTTCACCTTTGGCTGGAATGAGAGCTTATTAAGTGGAAACATTTTGACAATAGATGAAGTACCACAGCCCTACCCTGTCTATTGTACCTGGCCTTTCATTTAGAACTAATCAATATTGACTGAGGAACAACACCTAGCATAGCTTGAAATTGGAAGAGAAAGGCTTGCAGTGGCTCTCGGATTGCTACAAAACAAGAAAATGAATCAATGCTTGACAGCTATGGAGAGCAAGAACAGATCCCTTACACTCCATTAACGGCAATGGGTTTTGTGGTAAGCCAGATCAGCAGAGGGAGAGAATTAAGTGAATGGAGACTGTTTGAGAGGTCCCCCTGGAAGTAGCCTTAATGAATGGGCTGTCAAAACGAGTTCATTGTTTCAACGACCACTGTTGATTCAGTCCAACATCACTTTCTGTTTACCTTCTTTTTAACTTGTATTCAGTTTTCCCTTGGCCCTTCGTCATCCTGTTTTTCACAAGCACACATTTAGGAGAATGTATTTTCCGTTTTTTCAATGATCTCCCTTTCTCTTATGAAATTAATGGACCAGTTTTGCTAATGTCACCTCTCATCTTCTATGTGTCTTTCATTGTCCTCACAGATGGAGGAGGGCAGTCGTAGTGTGAAACTGGGCACTCTCATTGCCCTCATGGTGGAGGAAGGGCAGGAATGGAAGCAGGTTGAGATCCCCCCTTTAGAAGCAGCAGCTCCCTCCCCACCTGCTGCCCCCATATCCGCTGCCCCGGTTGTGCCCCCTGCTGCTCCCCCTCCACCACCTCCGCCCAAACCAGCCACCTCAGGACCGTAAGTGTTGCCTCCCTCCTTTTTGTCTCCCCTCATGTTCAGTCATGAAAATTGTAACTAGCCCAAGGGGAACTGAGAATTAACAAGAGCCTTTGGTAGAACCTCAGGAGTGAAGAGGGCTTTCACATGTCCTCTGGGAAATTATTTTGTATTTAGATAATCAGATCCGTGACCAATTTGGTGCCCTAGGCAAGATCTAGCTGGTGCCCCTTGCATCGCAGCAAATTCCACCACCAATCATTGTGTTCATATACCCACACAGAAACTGCATAGCTTTATGTCTTTGAGATTTTCTGTATTTTAGAAACAAAAACCCCCCACAAAATAAGAACAGTATTAAAGAAACAAGTGACGTAAAACGAATTATAAATACAATATAAATAAGGTACTGCACAAAATACAATATTAAAGAAACCAGTGCAGACATGAAACGATTTATAAATATAATATAAAAAATAAGAATATTGCAGAAAAAACTATATTACAGAAACCTCAGTGCAATATGCTTGTGTTTAATGTCTGACTGCCAACTCCACTTTTCACCTAACCAACATGTTTCATTACTGGTTCAAATGTGGCCATTAGCTCCACCTCTTTGAGAAAATTGCCATTGTCTGGTTTGTTTAATGTGTCTGTGGAGCCATGTTTCTTTCAGCTAAGGACTGAATTATTGCCACCGATCTATCTAATTTTTCTCAGCCTCAGCGAGTACCATCTCTTGCTTATCTACTGTTAGCAATAACCCTTTGCAAGATGGACCTCCAATACCTTCCATGTTGCCATGTGTGTATTGTGCTCCTGGCTATCCTCATGGCTTGCATTTTTCCAACCCCTTAGTCCTCCTGTATTCAATTTAAAATCTCTGTCTGAGAAGACATTTTGCGGCAGAAGCAGTACAAACTATCATTATTTTTTGAGTACATTAGCCAGCTTCTTTTTATTTTTTCTCCATTGACTAAGACTCTAGGGAAATAGCCTCCTGTCTTTTTGCTCTGGAAATGTGAAACTGTTTTTGATTCGATTCGGTCCTCTGAGGACAAACTCTGTTCTTACCTTATCAGTTAAAACAGACGGCCAGTCTGTAGGGGCTATTGGTGAAGCCTTTTTGTAGATGCCAGATGCTACATTGCTGAGATATGCTGAGGTGGAGAAGGTGTCTGCAGGAGGCCCAGGATTTGCAGGGGTTGGATTAAAATATTTCAAATGTGCATCTGAAGAGAGGAGTATATGTGACCATTGGGTGTTATATTATATATTTATATTAATAAAAAAGCTGCTGATTGTGAAACCCAAAAAAAAGAAAATTTATTTGACTATTTCAAGCAGGGCTAACGTTGGCTAACTAGACTAACTAGATGTCAATAAAAATGTATGCCTGGTTTCTTGAGGCAGACAGACAACAATTATGTTGTAGGCTATTCCCCAAACACCTACATAGTCTTTCCAACTTGCCCTAATGAATCTATTAAATTAAATTATTTTATTTTAACATTTTTCCAAATAAAATACAGCTCTCAGATGAGAATTTTCAACATTGCTCTGGGACTACAAATAAACAAGCTGCCTCCAATTAATTTAGTCCTCAAAACATGCTAATTTGGTTGAAATGTCTTTAGAAACCTCACTTATATTTTAGGCAATAAAAAAAAATATGCTGTTTTAGTCAATAAATACAATCTGAAATCTCGGTCTCGACTACAGCCCTGGGTCCAGCCACATACTACTGTAGGTTTTGACCTAATCTTGTTTTTTCTTCCCTCATTTGGGGCGCCCCTATGGATGGACGGCGCCCCCATGGATGGACGGTGCCCCTAGCATCCGCCTATACCACCTATGTCACGGGCCGGGCCTGTAGTCGCCACTTGTTATTCAGCCAAACATCATTGTCTTGCTGTAAACACTAGGGGTATAACAATAAGCCACATTTGTTGGAATATGATATGGTGTGGCATACCTTCGTCTTTTAAAATTTTGTTTTTATTTTATTCGATCAATGACGCAAAAATCACTCACAAGGAAGCCAAAACACTGCCATACCCGTGACTTGAGGGAGCTTGACGTGTTTGTTTTCAGCTGTGGTCTGCTGAGGGTTGGCACTGTACAATGTTTACATCTGACACACAGGCTGACTGGTTCATCCAGTAGATAGAAGAGCCTAAAAATGTATCTGGTCCAATGAGTGGCCTTCCGTCTTATTCAGCGTTCCAAGGCAAGAAAAACATGTTCCACAAGTAAAATGTTACCCAAAGGAGAATCGTCAATACAGCTTGTAATTTTGATTAATGAAATTGTTTCAATATAACACTGAAATAGTTATTCTCCTAATAAACACATCTTAATTTGAATACTAGCTAACGTGTCTAGTAGAAGCTAGTGTTAATAGTGACTTATTAATATCAGACTCTGCTAATTTAGCCGACTAGGTATTTAGCTATTTTTGGTCTTTTTTTCTTTTTCTTTGCGTGGTTCTTATATGTTGCTGTGGCTGCTAGGAGATTTGTGGCACAATTGCATTAAGCTTGGCATAGGTGTATAACAAGGGTCAATCAGCAGGAAGATACCTGAAAGATAACCCAGATCATGCGATCGTGCTTTCGACTTGTCCCGTCAGGGCTTAGCCACCACCATCACACACAATATGCTGAGTAAGATGCTCTTCCACTGTCCACTTGTCACAGTACCTTTCTAGCCACGTTGACACAATAAATACTCTTGTGGAAAGTAGAGGAGCAGCCACAAAACAACTTCAAAGTAGGGCGTATTTGATATGCAAACAAATTTTACGCTATGCCCGAACACATGTTTAGATTTGGCTATGGTTAGATCAAATTAACAGGTGAGAGGTAGTAGTAGTAGTAGTAGTAGTAAACGGTTTTTTTTTATTTAAGACTAAAACCGAGAGATGTACATATAGCAACACATTGTTGAATTGGTAGTACATCAATTACATGGGGGAACTAGAAAGGATAAAGAGACAAGGACAACATGTATACAATTTCAATACATTAGCTATTTAAAAGTCTGGTCATATGGGGGATAGCGCTCGTCTGTAAGTAAGTAAGCTAGTAGTAGTAGTAGTAGTAGTAGTAGTAGTATCATTAGTAGTGGTACTGTAGTAGTAG
>CABFOS010121446.1:0-12987 GCA_900660315.1 Diretmoides pauciradiatus
CGGCCACCCTGCGGAGGAAACTCATTTCAGCCACTTGTATTCGCGATCTCGTTCTTTCGGTCACTACCCAAAGCTCATGACCATAGGTGAGGGTTGGAACGTAGATCGACTGGTAAATTGAGAGCTTCGCCTCAATAATAATAATAATCAAGTAGTTTCATGTTTTTTTGTACTGTAATGTTTTTATGTGTTTGTACTGCAATCAGGGCATCCTTGAAAAAGAGGGCTTGCTCTCCCTGAGGTTTACATATGTAACAGAGTAGATCCTCGTGAGTCCTCCTAAGGCCAGTGTGGCAGTGGTAGCGAGTCGATCAGGTGAAACTCACTCCTCAAAGCTAAAAAATCCGATAACAGCTCCGCAAAGGGAGCCGGTTTTCGATGCGGGAGCCTGGGGTTCGAATCCGACCTCCGCCCCTTTGGGTTTGTTACCATATCGGTTACACACACATACATACATACATACATACATACATACATACATACATACATACATACATACATACAAAGAACCTGCTGAGATTTTACCTGCAACTCCATCTGTTGAGTGTCTTTCTGCTGAGAGGAGCTGATCAGTCCAATCAGTCACTGTAGTCTCTGACTCTCAGTTCTCTGCGGCGCGTGGGTGCCCGTCCCCTTCAAAGACTCCCGTGTGCCAGAGGATCCATAGTTCATGATGCAAAAACATCATAGCGTGGAAAAATGTAGCTCATGCATGTAGGAATGCCAGTTGCGAGTTGCATATGCATATTTGACACGCTGTGATTAATGGACGTGTCGGAGCGTGAAGGATTTTGTTCCGTCAGCATCCTGACTCCTTGGCTCGTTCCCACACCTCAAAATTAAAACGTCACTCTGCGTTGAAAAACAGGCGCCATTATTGTTGCTGAGGTGCTCCATCAAACCCAAGGGCAAATGGCGATTAGTAGACAGGGGAGAAACTTGACTTGTTTACTGTCAAACTCCAAGAGGGGGGGGGGTTCTTTTCTTTGTTCAAACCAACTGTTGAAAGTTGATGGAGACAAAGTCACAGTTGCTCTCGCTCTCTCTCTCTCTCACACACCACTCATCTTTTCTGTCTCTTCTGCCCCCCCTCCCTTTCATCCCTCCGGGTTGCTCCTCCTCACAAACGTTCACAACCTTGCTTTTCTTCCTGTCTTTCTCTCCCTCTCTCTCTCCCTTTTCCTCCTCCCCCCTCTCCACTTGTTTGGAGGAGCAGGACATTGTTGCATGTTCTGGGGTTTTGAGGAGGAGGAGAATGACCTGAGGAGACCAGGACGAAGAACACAACACAAGACCAAAGACTGGAAAGCCTCCACCTCCAAGTGAAGAAGAAGTCAGGACGCCCCCGGACGTTTTCACTGCCAGAGGACAGATACTGGACCAATGACAGGACAAGTAAGTGTCTTCTACTGGGACAAACATCCATCATGGTTTGTTTTTGTACGAGTGTGAAAGTATTGAGGCTGTTGAATGAGATCGGATCCAGGTTCTTCTTCCTCCTGCACATAAATAATTTCCACTCGGTCTCACGCACGCGCGCGCGCGCACACGCACACACACACACACACATCCTCTGCAGCTTTGGGACAAACCGTTGCCAGGTGTAGGACCTTGAATGCCTCGACTTCCCCTCTGCAGGACGACTGCTCTGAGGAGGAACGAGCTCTGGGTGAAGCAGTGGGTAGATTTTCCACAGCAGCGAGCAGAGACAGCGTGAACTGCTCACAATGACATCAGCTCTTATCTCCTATTGTTTGAGACAGGACATACAGTTGTTGTTGCTTGGTGGGATGACTGTGCAGCTGAAGGTTTATTTCTAAAAACTTTTCCTATGGAACTTTTAGTTTTTTTCTGCTGAGACAAGATGAGCAGTAAAGTATTTCCAGTAGGGATGTGCAGTAGACGTGAGGTTATCACGAGGAATTATTATAAATGACTATTAATGCCATGTTGGTATTTACTTCAGTACCATTTCCCCTTTTATTTGTAATATTCACCAATTCCTGTAATTTCACTGCAAAAAAACAACTAAAGAACTTAGTTTAAGAAACTTTGCTACACATTTTTTTCCGGCAACAATAAAAATAGACACATATAAGGAAATACCCCATTTGATAAGATTTCGGCCCAGGGAGATTAGAAGGTTTTTGTTGTTGTTGATTTAGGGCAATTTCTAGTGAATTAAATCATTCTGGAATGAAACTAGTGCTCATTCTGAGCACTACGGAGCCCTGGGAACCAGCAGTTTGATAATGACTGCCCTATGTGACACTGCAGTCAGGGGAACACTAGACAGATCAGTCATGATGTACAGCATTCATAATGTCTGGCGTCATGCGACAGGAGCTTCACAGACAACTGGTGTTTGTTTTGGACCAAAGCCACGTTAGCAACGACTACTAAAATAAACAGCAACATATTACCATGTTGTTGTAACGGGGCATTATGTAATCTGTTCCCTCTATTGACCTCTAGTGGCAAGAAACTAGGATTGCAACAACATTGATAGAAGTCTCACTCTGCCTCACTCTGTTCACCTCTTGGCCTGTCCTCAGACTTCACATGACTACATTACCCAGCAGACACTGCATTGTAACTAAGATCATTTTGACATTACATGTCCGTACTGCTACGAGGCTGCAGCACTAGTTTATTTGATATTACTGTGGTTTTGAAGTGTGTTTAATTGCCCCTGTCGGGCCCTGTTTCCACCCACTGACCCACGGGGCTGTGGAAGGAACTGGGGTGTGACGTGAGACGTCCGGCCTGGATGGGAGAATGACCATGCACGTGCACACACACACACACGCATACACACTCACTCTCTAAGATGGGGAAGGGAAGTATTACAGAAATATGTGTGACTGATACGTATGCAGAGACGCACTTAAGCACGTGTAGGCATGCAGGGACCCAAGTATACAAGCCTGACTGTACGCGCGCATGCACACACACACACACACACACACACACACACACACACACACACACACACACACACATCCACACATGTTCCCATCCTAGTCAAGTCCCAGCATGCGCTCTTGGAGCTGCAGGTCTTTTAGGGGATGTGGATCCACTGCTGTGTGATGCTATTAGATTTCATTAGGTGGGTTGGACTGCAGAGACTCTGGTTCAAATCCAGACACTTCTGAGCTCTGCAGTGCACGTGTAGTCATCAAGCTCTAGAAAACCAGGGTTGCAAATGACTTGAGCAACCCTGGTTTTCCAGAGACCCAAAGAATGATGCACATTGCTTTTGGTGGATCTCAGTGCAATAAGCATTGAGCACCACTGGAATATTGGTTTTAGGACTAGTGCACGGGGAAGTGAAAACAAAAACCCTTGTGTATTGGTAAGAAAACTGGGTCAGCAGTGAGGTTTGGCAGCCAACTTTGGCTTCTGAGGCCCGCTGGACAGAAGAGCTCTCACGCTGCACATCAGTAATTGGTATCAGGGTTAGACTGATATGCTGGATTGCCTTTAAAAGTGGCCAAAAACAGCCAGTCAGCGTCTGATGTGCCGGAGACGCCTCCAGAGAAACCTCACCAGAGAAACCTCACCAGAGAAACCTCACCAGAGAAAGCGTTCCGGTGTGGCGAGAGTTTTAGTGTCCCGTGGTCTGAATGCTGCTTCAGAGGCATTTCCACAATGACAAGAATACAGTTGTTGTGTTTGGGCCAAGCGGAGGTGATTTAAATTCCTTAGAAAACAAAGATCTTTTATTTTAGTCTTCACCCAAATGGAAAGTATGTCCTCCATTCACCAGCTGTTAGGAGGACTAGCAAGAAGTTTATTCTGGCATCTAATTGGCCTATGGGCCCCGAGGTCGTCATTTGGATACCACTGAATATATTTATTGTCCACTATCCATGCAATCCTATAACTAGGACAACTGTTTGGTAAAAAAATCTTCAACAGTGAATGCATGAACGCAGAATGCTTAATTACCCACTTTCTGTCTGTATACACATTAGGGCTGCAACTAACGATTATTACCTCCGCCCAAGGACGAAGGTAATGTTTTGGGTCGCGTCCGTTCGTCCATTCGTTCGTCTGTGTACAACATTATGCAAAATCTACCACACCGATTTTCATCAATCCGAATTACGGGGCGCCGCATAGGGCGCCACATACACAGGAAGTGAGGTCTAATTGCTTAGCGCATCATCTCTTTGACATTCTACTTAATATGCATGCTCCCTAAAGGTAAATGGGCACAATTTAACATGGCCGCCACTCAAGGTCAATGCAATGCTGAGTGAACAGGAAACGCAGCATCTGATCTTCATGCTATCCACTGGATAGGTTTAGCTTGGCCCAATGAAGAGCTGTTACATTTTGGAGTGGATCTGAATCTGAATCGCATAAACAGGCGACATAAATCCTGGGCGGAGGTCTGCGCACCTTTCTAGTTTTCATTATGGATTAATCTGTCGATCATTTTCTCGATTAATCGATTAGTTGTTCAGAAAATGTCAGAAAATGGTGAAAAATGATCAGTGTTTCCCAAAGCCCAAGGTGATGTCTTCAAATGTCTTGTTTTGTCCACAACCCAAAGATATTCAGTTTACTGTCATAGAGGACTAAAGAAACCACAACATATTCAGTTTACTGTCATAGAGGACTAAAGAAACCACAACATATTCAGTTTACTGTCATAGAGAACTAAAGAAACCACAACATATTCAGTTTACTGTCATAGAGGACTAAAGAAACCACAACATATTCAGTTTACTGTCATAGAGGACTAAAGAAACCACAACATATTCAGTTTACTGTCATAGAGGACTAAAGAAACCACAACATATTCACATTGGAGAAGCTGAAATCAGAGAATCTGGACTCAAAATGATCGATTATCAAAATAGTTGGCGATTTATTTAATAGTTGACAACTAATTGATTAATCGACTAATCGTTGCAGCTCTAATGGCAGAGAATCTGGACATTTTTTCATTAAAAATATGACTGAAAATGTTTTTCAAATTAACAATTAAAAAAATTAAAAGAAAAAAGTAAAGAAAAGAGAAAAAAAAGAAAAAAGACATTTATAAAAAAACATTAAAAATAAAATAATAATTAAAATTAAAAAATAAATAAATAAATAATTAAAAAAATAATTAAAATTTAACAATTTAAAAAAATTACAATAAAAAACAAAGGATTCTCAAAATAGCTGCCGATTAATTTAACAGTTGACAACTAATCGATGAATCGACTAATCGTTGCAGCTCTATTTGCAATTATCAATTTAACATTCCTGTATGCAGGTAAATGCAAATTCAAAACGTATTAAATAGTATGAATGCTGAAAAGGACTTTAACAGAGCTTCATAGACCAGTGGTTGTCATCCTGCAGGTCCTCAGAGCCCAGTTGGTTTTCAATCTAGCCACATAACCAGGGACTGAATTAGACCTGTTAGGGCTTTACTGTACATATCATAATAAATCTGGACACTCTATGATACACAGTCTTAAAGGCATTGGGTGAAGACGTTGCCATAATCATGAACCAGCATGAAAACGGCAGCAACATTCAACTCCACCTCTGTTCTTCCTTCACTTCATTCACTTCCTTCACTTAGCCAATAAGTGAATTAGTCTCTGGATCCACCACAAGAGGCCATTGTGCCTCGCCGGGTGACGATCTGGTGTCAGCAGCCAGATCATCTGTCACATGCACATCTACTTAAGCCATGCCATATCTCCCAACTGCCGTTCCTTCCTCGTAAAAAATGGAAATAAAATTTGATCCCCCTCTATCTGCAGCCACTGGTTTGCTTTTCAGTGATATGATAGTGTGACACGCCGAGCCTTTGCTTGCCATTCCTGTCCTCTGGCAATCACTCCTCTACCCACTTTCTCCTCTATTCTCTCATTTATCTTCCACCTCTATCTCCTCAAATACTCGCATTTCATCTACCTATGTTGTTTGGAAGGCCTGAGCATTCATCGGTTTTGCAAAACATATATGTAGTGGTAATTGTCAGGGGTGGGAATCACCTGACACGATACGATACGAAGACTAAGAAGTAGCTGTGACTTTTAGAATAATTCTTAGACTGTTATTATCTAGATATCACTACTTGTTATTTGCTAGTATGGCAGTGAAATTAGTATTACATTGCATTCAAAGTTAAAAAGGTCTTAAAAAGGTCTTAAATTTAACTTGTTGAAACCTGCAGATACTAGGGGTGGGAGTCACCTGAGACTTCATGATACGATATTATCACGATACTTGGGCCACAATACGATAGTATCACGATATGGGGAGTTTTGCGATACATTAAGTATTGCGATTCAATTTGTTGCGATATATCACAATTATTTTAAAGCAATACTATGTAGTTTTTTCACCTTAAAATATCAGTTTCAAAGTCTATCTATTGGTGTGTTGGATTATTACAGTGAGAATGGCACCTCTCCCATTACCACAGAGGCACTTAGACTATGTAACTTTTGACCGAGGGTCCCGCACGCGTAAGTTCTGCTTTACGGAAAACACGAGCTTTATGATAAGTCATATTTGTGCCAAAATCCGGTAATATTACTATACCTTGTCGGTCGACATTGTTCCTCCTTAGTGCTTCTTTAGTCTTCGTTGTAAACAAATACACTGCGTCAGCCGGTACCGGAAACAGCGCTCTGTGGGTTTTACGACAGTTGTGTTTTACGACAGCGGTGTTGCGCTTCAACTTGCTCTAGTGGCCTTTAGTGGCCGCTAAAGCGCACAAAACTGTGAAAACTACATAGTGGGGCTTTAAATAAAAATGAAATGTAAAATGACAATTAAAATTGAAGTCGTACCCCTACAAGTGCCAAAATGAAGGAAAAAGTGAATCAATTTAACTCAAAACGTTTTTTTAAATTTGATCCAGTTCTACTGAATTTCAAAATAAAGGTGCAAAGATTTCTAACTTCCGATCTGTCACACACTCAACACCTACAGGATTTTGGCAGCAATGCACTTTTGCATCGCTCCAGCTACAAAATGAAGAAAAAATAGGTTTTATAATGTGCGTAAAAATAGATAAAGTATCAATACTTGGCACTACTGTATCAATATTTCCCCCCACTCCTAGTTTCTACTATTTCTCACTTCTTCCCATCCAACCGACTCCTTCAGCTGGACCTGCTGTCTGTCAGCTCCACAGACAACCCGTCCAACAGACAACAGACAGTGTTTTAGTCGTCCCTACAGAGAGTTACTGAGACAGACGTACATGCAGTCGGCCAGTCACTCCCTAATGCTCAGACATCGCATGGCAACGGGCCACCGGTCGAAGCACCCAGCGCACCACGCCTTGACTTTACAGCCCAGTAGACATACCATCTGTGGCAGACTGCAGACTTGCAATGACGAAAAAGCAGTGACATAATTGCCTTATATACTGTTTCTATGTATAATGATTATTTTCATTATCGATTAATCTGTCGATCATTTTCTCGATCAATTGATTAGTTGTTTGGTCCATAAAATGTCAGAAAATGGTGAAAAATGTTGATCAGGGTTTCAGTGTTTTGATCAGTTTTCTTATCCTATCCAGTTGGGGACATTAAGAGTGCTACTGTACAGTGTCAGAACCTTTCATCTAGGCAGGTTCAGCACAGAGCATCGATTCTCCCTAGGTACCATTTTCAACCGTTTCATCCATGGACTATTTATTTTTAGATCTATCGCTGTTCAGGACATTTACAGCAGCTGAGAGACAAAGTTTCTATTCTGTTCTGCATCTCGGAATAGCAGGTTACATCTTTGGCTAATGAGAGCTACAACAAATGGAAAACAAACAATTAAAAACCTTTCGGTCTGAAAAGAATCCTTCACCATAGGCCGCCCAGGTAGTGCAGCGGTTAAAGACGCTGCCTTCAAACCCCGAGGTTGTAGGTTCGATCCTTTGGGTCGCTACAGTCTTGGCTGGGCGTCCCTACAGGCACAATTGGCAGCGCCTGCAGGTGGGAAGCCGGACACAGGGATTTGTCCTGGTCGCTGCACTAGCGCCTCCTACTGGTCGGTCTGTCGGTGGGGAGCGGAGCTGGGGAGGATAACGTGTTCCTCCGCACGCGCTATGCCTTCGAAACTCCTCACCGGCTGGTGTACAAGAAGCGGTTGGTGACTTCACATGTGTCGGGGGAGGCACCCTCCCCAGGCCGACAGTGGGGGGCGGAGCAGCGACCAGGACCGCTTAGGCAAGGGAATTAATCTGTCGATCATGATTAATCTGTCAATCTTTTTCTCAATTAATCGATTAGTTGTTTGGTCCGTAAAATGTCAGAAAATGGTGTAAAATGTGGATCCCAAAGCCCAAGGTGTGACGTCCTCAAATGTCTTGTTTTGTCCACAACCCAAAGATATTCAGTTTACTGTCATAGAGGACTAAAGAAACCAACATATTCACATTTGAGAAGCTGAAATCAGAGAATATGGACGTTTTTTTCTTTAAAAAATGACTCAAATTGATTAATCGAATCAAAATGAATTGGCGATTCATTTAATAGTTGACAACTAATTGATTAATCGACTAATCGTTGCAGCTCTAGATGTTTATCTCTATAAAATAAGCCATTTGTTTTTGTTCAGCATCACTCTGTAAACCAATATAGACTCTCTCTCTCTCTCCTTCCTTCTTTCTCTCTCTCTCTCTCTCTCTGCTGAAATGTGTGATGCACCAAGAAATGGTTTGTGTGTACGAGGTTATTCAAGGGCATGTCGGTCTCCATTTAAATAAGACTAACCACCCATCGAGTTGGGGAAGAGCACGATGCTTCAATCTAATATGAATGTTTTTCACCTAATTAACGTTGAATCTCTGACGGGGAGGAGGTGCATTTATTTAGGCTTTTAATCTGATTTTCCCGCAGTGCAGAAAACATCGACTCACACGCATTAGTCTGATAGAGGGAGAAACAAATTAGTTACACCATGTTTAACCAAGTGAGCCGAGCTTTGCCTCTTCACCGCCACTTACTAATTTTGTCTATTTTGTTGAAAGCTACTTAAATATTACATGCAATTGATTTTCGGTTTCCGTCTTTAAGCACCCGGTCAATGGAACTTGAGCATTTGATTTGAGGTGATACGACAGCTTGAAGTTTTGAAGTCTTAACTAGACACATTTGTTCTCTAGATCCTAGATGCTTTGCCTGTGGTGGATAAAAACAGACATATCATCCATTAAAGTTCTCTATTCCCTCCTCTCTCTCCCTCCAGGACTCCGATGGCCCCTCCAGACCAGAAGGTGCTCACCCCCCAGTCTTCTCGTCCCTCCGCCAGTCCAGAGTGGTGTCATCCACCTCCGAGGAGGAAGAAGCCCTCACCGAGAAGTTCCTCAAGATCAACTGCAAGTACATCACTGACGGCAAGGTGAGCTGCAAACAGTTTGCTAGTTAAACCAGGTTGCATAAGGTTACATTATGATGCGTTCAAGTAAAATGAGTATTAGGCGAAGGTAAATAATTGTGGTCATAATGTGTTCAAGTGTAATGTTAATCTTGGAAATTTTGACTTTTAGTGAGAAACTTGAATAAATACAGTTGTTTGGACCAAATAATAGAAATGTATTGATAGGGGTATCGATAAAGACTCGGATCGTTAAGGAGTCTCGATAATGGATCATTATCAATAAAAATTAACAATCCCCATCCCTAACTTTAATGCATAAAGTTGGCGGTTTGCGGGTCAGGTCGTTGCTTTACGAATTTCAACACTTGATACTGTCACCTTGATTCCAATTTCCAATTCCTGTATTAACCTGATTTAATTAGTTTAAAGAGAGAAAACATTTTGACTAAAAGTAATGACTAAAGGTTGACTTAAATGTAATGACTTTTCTTCGACCTGGTTGTGCGTATGCATGGTTGCGTGGGTCCACTCGTTTAAGGGCTCCCGGTGAGAGTAATCGCCTTCAGCAAAACAAACCCAATCCCTTAACAGGTGCAGTGACAACAGAAGCAGTCACATCAGTATAATAATAAAAGATAATATGTCAACATACAGAAGAGCTGCTAGCAGCAAAGACAAATTCAAATAATGACACACTTAATGGAAAAATCCTCCCTAATACACTTCAACACTGTTAAAAAACATGAGACACCGATTTCTCCACTAACGCTAGCCTCCGCCAGGGTGTCCGCGGGGTCTCAAAAGGTCTTAAAGAGTCTTAAATTTAACTTGTTGAAACCTGTCCATAGACCACAATGCAATACAACACCCTCTTTAACAACTTTTTTTGTAATTTGAGCAACTGCTGTCGCGGTAGATCTCTCCTCCTACACGTATACATTACCGAGGATCCATCTTCTCTGGGGGGGGGCTGTCAAAAGGCATTCTGGGAAATGTACTAAATCCCTAACTGAAGTAGAAGTAGAATGAAGCAGGTCGAGGGAAAGTGGGTACACCAAAAAAAGCAAATTGCTGAAACACGTGATCACAAAATAACTCCTGGAATGCTTTGAACAGCACACGTTGATATTTAACAGTGAAAGAGTATTTGAGGGTGGATTTTTTTTCATTTAATAAACTAACAGTGAGAATATCTTGAGTAGTACGTTGTAGCTGAATGTTGCTTTTTATAGTTGGTGGTTCTTAAAATGTTGTAAACTGACTGATCTACATTCAAGGCCTTAAAAGGTCTTCAGTACTTGTTATTGGGGTTTTCCACGGGTCCTTAAAAAGTCCAATAATCTGAATTTTAGGCCTTAATATACGAATACGAATTTGACAGGTCTTAAAAATTGATTGGATTCTGAAGTTAACGTTACTTTTATAAAGTTGCATTAACTTCAGTCTCAACTACACTCTTGATACTACTACTTTTTACTATCCGGGCTTATTTCCTGTGTGAAATGATTCCTAAATGTGATTTGAATTGGCATTGACAGGTTCTCAGGAAGGCTTCAAACCTGTACTCGCTCTTTATAACATGTGCATCACAATAAAACTGAGACGTCAACGGTGAATATCGGCATGGCTTTCTTGTGAGCCCCATTGTAAAACAACAAAAGACATCTTAACATCTCAATGTAGTAAGCGAGTGTACATTGAATTGTCTCTCTTGTTTGGCCGTTGAATTGCTGTGTGCTTACTGGTCAGATTGTGGGTGGGTGTTTTGGCTCTGGGTTGGGTTTGGGTTTCCCCGTTGATTCAGAGCGAGCAGGACAGCAGCCTGCCACCGCGAGGGTTTAAAATGCACCCAAACTCCACCCAGCTGGGATGTCACCGCCTGACCGGGAGCCCATTAATGAGTGCACCGCGTGTGTGTGTGTGTGTGTGTGTGTGTGTGTGTGTGTGCTTGCATGCCTGTGCACTGACACGCTCTGGACATGGGGAGCGTGAAAGCACAGATCCATGGTATCGAGCCATTGCTGATTCACTCCCTGGTACCAAATGAAAGCACTGAAGTGGTTAGCGCTTGTTGTCAATAAATCCTACTTGATTTAGGACATTTATGGCCTCAAATGAATGTTGGATTTGCTTTTGATTGTGTTTTATGCTAACCTTGGTAACACGCTAACACAAAAGTGCATACCGTAACATCCGCAATTGAATTGAATTGTTGAATTGTTTATTGATCCACAATCAGCTATCTCATACACAGATGAGTGCTGTTCTTCCTGTGGTCAAAATTACAAATTGCATATTCATTTTAAGACAAACAAGCATGCATTCATACAGCATACAACACAAACAAAACATTCAATGAAAAGAGGAAATTAAATTCACCACTTGATTTAAGTTGGTTATCTGATAATGAGGTCCAAAAGCAGAAGGATAATGAGGTCCAAAAGCAGAAGAAAAAAGAAGAGAGAAAAGAAGGGTACATAGCCATCATGTAACACCTTGTGTAAACAAATACAATTTCAATTTGATTTTAAAGGCCATCTTACTTGTTTCATGAACTAAAAAACGTGGTAAAGAATTCCATGCTACCATTGCTCTGTAGTGCAGTGTTCTCTGTCCGACCCCTGTTTTATAAACAGGCAGCAGAAATCTCTTCTCTGATGAGAGAAAACAAGAAAACATCAAGCTATTAAATAAACTAACAGCAATCCTGATGAAGTCCACTGTTCCTCACCCATCCCTCTCTTTTCTCTCCTCCCTCCTTCGTTCAGGGTGCGGTGAGCGGCGTGTTACTGGTGACGCCCAACAACATCATGTTTGACCCTCATCGGATGGACCCCCTGGTTCAGGCCCATGGCTGTGAGGAGTACGGCATCATGTGTCCCCTGGAAGAGGTCCAGTCCGCCACCATCTACAAGGAGATCACCGACCCCAAGATCAGAGAGACCGTGCCCAAGTAAGAGAGAAGCCGAGTGTGAAAACATTAACACCCGCTCAGCAAGTATGTAGATTAGACTTTATGTATCAGTCTACATGCACTGACCTCTGACTCACACAGCCAGATTTAGTACCATGTAAACAGTCTTGCACAATACCCTTTACTTTGTGTCTTTGTCTCGTCTCCTCTCCTCCACCGTCTCGCTCATTAGGTGCAGTTACATGCACACTTTTTTTTATTCCATTTGGAATCATTCCGATTGAAGATTTCAGGTCAACTGTGTACATGGGATGTGATCTAATACGGTCTAGTGTTTACATAGGATGTGATCTAATACACTCTAGTGTTTACATGGGATGTGATCTAATACAGTCTAGTGTTTACATGGGATGTGATCTAATACGCTCTAGTGTTTACATGGGATGGGATCTAATACGCTCTAGTGTTTACATTGGATGTGATCTAATACGCTCTAGTGTTTACATGGGATGGGATCTAATACGCTCTAGTGTTTACATGGGATGTGGTCTAATACGCTCTAGTGTTTACATGGGATGGGATCCTTTTAAACTAATCCAAATGGGAATTGATGGAAGATTCTATAATGCCATTAAATCTCTCTATCAGGATCCAGTAGCATGTGTACAGGTTAATGACCTTAGGACTGGCTGGTTCCCAACCCCTTATGGTGTAAAACAGGGAGACAT
>CABFOS010121495.1:0-10687 GCA_900660315.1 Diretmoides pauciradiatus
TGTGTGTGTGTGTGTGTGTGTGTGTGTGTGTGTGTGTGTGTGTGTGTGCTGTGAGACTCACTGGAGAGGTGGAGACGGATGGAGTCCTATGCAGGGTCAACAGAGCCATTGCACGGCACAGCTCTCTCTCTCTCTGTCTGTCTCTCTCGCCCCAAACCTGCTGCTGCTCACAGGTTCTCAGCAGGCAAGTGGCAGACAGGAGCAGCAGGTTCCCCAGCCAACAGTAAAGTGTGCCGTGGGTGTGTCGGCTACCGGTTATTTCTCTGAAATGATATATGTTGGGTCACATCAAAGAGCCAAGCATGCTGAGTTCACTTACATTCCAATACGTAGGATAAAGGAGTCCAGGGAAGAGTGTTCAAACCAAATCGTGAATGGTTACAGTAACAGTCAAATGACAACAATAAAGTAGCAACATACGATAGTAAAAGTGAATAAAATAGGGTGGGACTGCTATTGTACAAGGGTTGAAGTAAATGTAATAGAGTGGGTACAATAGCAGCAGCAACATACAAAAGTAAAAGAATAAGCCAATAAAATAGGGTGGGACTGCTATTGTACAAGGGTAAAAGTAAATACAATAGTGGGTACAATATATACAGTTAGATAATACACAGACATGAGCACAGATGCTGTATTATGTGCAGTCAGTGAAGAGTGTTTTGATTAGTTTTCTCTCCACACATACAGTATCCAGCCACTGCCCTCCTGTCAGTTGCAGGTCTGTGGTGTAGATTTCAGGAACCTTGACATTAGTTAGGTTAAGGGGGGAAACATTTACCTGCCTTACATTACCACAAATACAACATATGGCTGCCGTTGTTAACCGTTGGACGACTTTTGCGAAACAGGCTTGTAAACAAACCGAGAACTCGTGTGGCTCGTTAGTGCAATAACCCAGACAAGCTGTCGAGTGTTCCGACCAGCTGAGGCTGCAGTTGGTGGCCGATGAGCAGATAACAACATGTCTCACCAGGTGAAGAAACCGCCTCGCCTCCTCACTCTTTAGTTGTTGCTCCTCGGGCAATGGACGCTGCTTAATCCGCTCCTCGTTGCTCTCTAGGGTGAAGACTGAACTAAACTGCCTCGGGTTTACTACGCTGTAATGCAGGAGGAGACGATTACGTCATCAACATTCTGCACATGCGCACTGTAAAACAAGAAGTGCTCTTAAAAGTTTATGTTTGTTTATAATACTCACTAAGTTCTTCTTTAAATGTAAATTCCTTAATGTTGCCCCACGTTTCACAACCTTTTTGAAAGAGCTATCTCTCAGTTGGTCCGATGGCGGTGAGGTTTCAATGAAAGAGCTATCTCTCTTTTTAGAGTCTTTAAAATTGGTTAGATCCAAGAACGCCTTTTATCTTTATGAATGTTTAAATTGATATAGATCTCTTTTTTTAGTTTAGTTAGTTAATAGTTTAGTTTTTTAAAGTTTTTTTTACTTCTTTCTTATTTCATGGCTTTCATTGTGTCCTTTTGTATTATTATCTTCTTTTTTTGTTGCTCTGTGCTTATTGTTACTATGCTCAGTTTCAAATTGTATTTCTGTGTGAATTGCTTATGCTTGTAAGTTTTGTATTCTGCAATAAAAAAATAAAAAAATGTTCTATAGGTGTTTTTTATTTTTATTGTTTAAATAAATAATAACTTTAAAGTTATTCATCTGTCAATGCAATATATTTATTGAACAATTCATTGCATGCTCACATAGCTATGACACCTTTGTCTTTTATTGAGAACATGTAGTTTTTTGGGTGGTCATGAGTATAATAGAAGCAAGAAAAATATATTTAATTCATGTTATTATTTTAATAGATAAATGTCATAATCATAAATGTTCAATTAGACTTTAAAAAGCCTATTTCTAATATTTTTATAATTAATGTATTATTATTATTTTTATTAATAATGTACTGCTCCATTAAGAAAGTTATGAAATTGATAAAGATATGCCTTTACTTCACTTGCTAATAAAAAACACAACGTCAATAGTTATTTTCTGCTGGTGCATAAATATAATAAAGTGCACAGGTGTCTTTATACAAAGGGCTTCGAACAGGACTCAGCAATCAGAAAAGAGAACCAGAACTATCTTTCTAATAATAACTTTGTTTGTTTAACTTATTTTATGGCTTTCTTTGTGTTTCATTATTTGCTCTGTGCTTATGGTTTACTATGCTCAGTTTCAAATTGTATTTCTGTGAGAATTGCGTATGCTTGTAAGTTTTGTATTCTGCAATAAAAAAAAGTAAATCCACGCCGCGCATGCGTGCAACCCCCAGCACTTCCTGGTCGTGACGACACTGTCCCTTCCTGCATGTAGTTCATGAAGGAACCCAGGAAGAGACATCGGACGTAAACTTACCCTTACAAGGAGGGGATGCTGTCCTTAATTACTTGCTCCCAGCTAAATGAATAACAACAGCAGTGTTACACAGTGACAGATCTGGCAATTATTCGTGCCACTACTGTTCGAACACTGATTATCGATTTACATTTATTTGTCATGGGCAATAGTCGAGACAAGTTGTCGCTTTACATTAAGAAAATAGCTGTCATTTGTACAGGAATACCAAAACAAAGAGGCTATTTGAAATGCAGAAACATTTTTAGACCCACCCATCAAATGACAACTCCGCGCATGCGCACTTCTGTACCACTGCCACACTTCCCGTGGTGGAGCTTGGGAAGTGTAGTCTTCAAACAGAATAGCACACTGTTTGGCGTGTGGACGGCGTCCATTTGCCATTCAAACTTGACACTTTTCTCCGTGTGTGTGTGGGATGCACAACGTCCAGAAACTCATGAAGGTGTTCGTTACAAGACGCATCCCGCAGGAGGGGATGAAGCTCCTGTCGCAGGCTGGAGAGTAACTATGCACTTTGTTTCAACTCGCACTTGCAGCTCGATAAACTAAGTAGCCCTGTACTAGCTAGCAGCATTAACCAGCTGGCAGCGAGTTGTGTACCTGTCAGTTACCTGTGGGGTTTAGACTGGCAAAGACATGCAGGTTTTTGCTACAGGACACCGGTCAACCACAGACTGGTCCAAAAATGAAAGTTCACTATTTATATTGCCTAAATGCAAAACCAACAGATTTAAACATTAATGTATAGGCCTTTTAAATGATCATATGTGACCTACTTTTATAATCATCCTGTATGTGTAGTTTGACTGTTGTCTTGTTTGTTGTTTTTATGTTTGCTGTGATACTACTGGCTGCACAACAATTTGCCCCTCGGGGATAATAAAGAACCTTGAACCTTGAACCTTGAAGTGACATTGGCTTGCCTCATGTCTCTGTTTTTCCTGCCCTCTATGGAAACAGGTGTAAGGTGTCTCTGTGGGAATCGGACGAGCCTGTACCGAGGTCAGAGCTACTGAAAGGAGTGGAGGGGGCGCATGGACTGCTGTGTATGCTCTCAGACAAAATCGATGCTGAGGTTCTGGATGCTGCAGGTACTCTGTGACATCCAGTCACTAGTCTGGACTAGGTAGCGTGTGTGTGTAGAGCTGTGCCATTGGTCTAACCGGCTGATTTGTCTCTGATGTCACCAGGTGCGAACCTGAAGGTGATCAGCACCCTGTCAGTGGGATTTGACCACTTGGCCCTCGATGAGATCAAAAAACGGTGAGCTACATCGACCTTCCAAGTAGTAAACATCACATGGCTTCTGAATTGTAACACTATTGTTGTCATTGGTTTGTGACAGTGGGATTCGTGTTGGGTACACTCCCGATGTCCTGACTGATGCTACAGCAGAGCTGACTGTGGCTCTCCTCCTGGCTACCGCACGCAGATTACCAGAGGGAGTGGAAGAAGTCAAGAAGTCAGTCACAGAGTTTCACATTGACACTCACTAATCTCTAGTTGGATACTAGTGATGTATCTGTAATCTCTGTCTCTCTCTCTCTCTCTCTCTCTCTTAGTGGTGGCTGGAGTACATGGAAGCCACTCTGGCTGTGTGGTTATGGTCTTTCTGGCAGCACAGTTGGAATCATTGGACTGGGACGCATAGGTAGAGCTTTGCTGTAAATATTGCTTTGTTTACAGACATTTTTAAATGTATTTGTTGGGAAAGCGCAGAACTGGTGCTGTTTAGATTCAGATTCATGTATTAAGGACTACAAAACCAATGGTCAGCAGAATTTGCTTTCGGTAGGCTCAGAGCCACTGTGTCAGCAGAAACAATACACGAACATTACATAGGCACAAACATTACATGTAGCATAACCAGTACACGAGTGACAGCAAGGCAGACAAATGAACGGGGTGATACTGTGATGCAGGCTTCATAGATATTATTGTTTCAGAGAGAGTTCATAGACCAGATAGCAGTGGGGGAAACATTTTTTTGAAACGGGTTGTTTTAGTGGATATGGATGTATAGCGCCGCCCAGAGGGCAACAGTTGGAATAGGTGGTTAGCTGGGTGAGATGGATCAGAGACTATTTTTTGTGCTCGTTTGATTGTGTGTTTATGGTAAAGTGAGTCTAGTGATGGGAGGAGGGTGCCTGATGATTTTTGATGCTTTTTTGTTGTTAGGATTGGCCATTGCCACAAGGCTCAAGCCCTTTGGAGTGAAGAGGCTGCTGTACTCTGGGAGAACAGCCAAACCCCACGCTGCTGAGGTGGACGGAGAGTTCGGTGAGGAGAAGGAAAGAAACTTAGCAGATGAGAGGGAGAGAGGGAGTGTGGGGTGCAAGTAAGGGCATGACAAAAGGGGAAAGAGAAAAATTCATAATAAAAGCGCTGGAGTGAGAGGTCTTGGTTAGTAAGTTTACTTATTTGATTATTTCACTCCTCTTCTCCCCTCCCCTCCTTTCCCCTCCTCCTTTCTCCCCTCCTCTTTCCTCTCCTCTCCTCCACTCTCCTCTCCTCTCCCTGCTTTGTGTGGAGCAGCACCTCTGGACACGCTGGTGTCTGAGAGTGACTTTGTGGTTGTTTCCTGCTCCCTCACACCAGAAACCCAGGGGCTGTGTGACAAGGCCTTCTTCAGCAAGATGAAGAACACCGCCATCTTCATCAACTCTAGCAGGTAGCCTCCCACACCCATACAGAGCACTTTGCCCATGATGTTAGAAAGTATCGGTAGTGTTCTCAAAAAATGTCTTCTATGTGTTAAGGCTCCGCTTCAACAACAGATTGTGTGTGTGTGTGTGTGTGTGTGTGTGTGTGTGTGTGTGTGTGTTGTAGGGGGGCTGTGGTGAACCAGGAGGACTTGTACGAGGCTTTGAGCACTGGTCAGATCGCTGCTGCTGGACTTGATGTCACAACACCGGAGCCACTTCCTACAAACCACCCCCTTCTCACACTGAAGAACTGCGGTGAGTAGACAGGACGGACATTGTTCCACGTATGATTTTAAATATTCATTTTATTTCCTCTTCCACTTTGCATCAAAGGATGTCTATTTTCTGATTTGACAAAAAAAAAACTTTCTTATGCAATTTTCTTCATTGTCTCAATCTTTTGCCTTCTTCTTTTGGGCTGTTCTCTCTTTCCTCATTCAGTGGTTTTGCCACACATCGGCAGTGCCACCCACTCCACGAGAGGCGTCATGGCCGACCTGTCAGCCCGAAACCTGCTAGCAGGCGTCCGGGGCACAGAGATGCCCAGTGAACTCACCTTCTAGAGCCCGTCAACACGCTGCCTCCTCTGGTGGAGCTGCACCACCAGCTCCACATCACTAAGCATAGCTACTCTGTGCAGAGGAAACATCTCCTGGTTGAAGTCAAAGTGGTGACGGAATTAAACTGCTTTGACCATGAAGGAAACTTGAGAGCACTAATGTAGTTCAGACATGATCAGAAACGTTTACCCTCAGCATTAACTTGATATATTCCTTTGATCCCTTTTATAGTTCCCAAAGAAGTGCACTTTTAATACACATATTGTGTGTTTGAGGTGGGAAATGCAGTGCAGTTCTGTTTTCAAACTATATCAACACTCTTGAAACAGGCTAATGAATAAACTAGAAGCACTCCTGAACAAACTATGAATATTCAGTCTTTAATGGAAGGCTGCAGTAGAATTGTAAAAGCCTTTTATCATTACAACTGTAATGTTTGCCAGAACGATTCATTATATAGTTACTTTATCTTAATCTGTACTGTATACTGATGCTAACACTCCATTTTCCTTTGGATGATTTTTACTTATGATCTGAAGAATAAATGTATTAACTGAAGATTTAATGTTCATTTTAGAAATGATTGATTCCCACATGAAAAGTAAAAGACTAATAAATACGATAGAATTTCTCCAGTGCATCATTTATTCTTACCATTCTTCAAGTTGCAATAATGTAAACAAGGTTATTCCCAAGAGAATATTACCAACTCAGCTTGGCTACATTTCATCTATGATGTTTCATTTCATGGAACAGTCATAATAAAATGGTTGAGAACATAAAAAAAATCTACTTTAATTTAATGTAACATAATATCGTGAATCCAGAGAATTGATTGGGGTCATAAATCGTCAAGTTCACAGAGTGCATTTTTCTTCAAGTCGTCATCAGGTAAGCAGATCTCAGAGCAGACTGTCGGGGAACAGCTGGTCGCCTTTCCAGTGCAGGCAGGTGTTCTTGGAGTGTTTATACAGATGAGAGGACTGGCTGAAGCGTTTGCCACACTTGGGACAGGGATACGGCTTCTCTCCTGTGTGGACGCGAATATGCTTCTTACAGTCTGTCAGGTTCATAAAGGTCTTACAGCAGATCTTGCAGGCGTATTTCTTCTCCCCTTCCACTAACAGCACATGATCCTCGGCTGCTGCCTTCTTACACTTGGACAGAACATCCTCAGACGCTCTGGTCAGGGACGGGTGATCGACGGCGTCCCCTGCTGATCCAGAGGAAGACGAGAGGTCTGGATCTGTACAGACGTCTGATCCGGGCGTTGCTTTGGGGGCGATGCGACGGAAGGCTGACGCCCCCGGACCGCCGCATCCTCTGCTCGCCCCGGCCCTGGGGGATTGGATGAGCGAGGCTTGCAGGCTGAGACTTGGTCTGATGCCCCTCAGGAATCCCGCCAGGGAGTTCTGGGAGGGCTGGAAGATGAGCGTGTCACTGAAACTGTGGCCCTGCGTCGGGAGAAGCTGCTGAAAGGGGACAGACGTTACTGGAAAAACAAGGGAGGAGGAACAGTCTGAGTTTTGAGATGGTTCACCTGCATCTCCAGCAGGCGCCTGAGCATCACTGGCGGTGGCGGCGGCGGCGGCAGCAGCAGTGAGATGAGCTAGGCTGTCCTCCACCTCTAGTGCTCCCATCACACCCTCACCACTGGGACCGAGGAAGCAGGAAAGTGCCAGCTCTGATAGGCTGTCTAGGCCTTCACTGTCAATTGACTCCTCCGCCACATCAACGCCCTCTCTCTGTGTGTCAGTCTGAAGATCAGTGTGACCCTCTGTTGGGCTGGCAGTGGCTGTTTTCCCATCACTCACTGCTGCATCCAAGTGGTCGCTGAGGTTTCCTGCTGGAGATGGAGGACTGATGGGAACAGCGTCCAGGTCTGGAGATGAGCTCAGGTTTTCCTTTTTCACCTCAATAACTGCAATCTTCTGCTCCTCTCCCTCCTCCTCGTCTTCCTCGCCCACCTTTACTTTCACCACGGTCTCTCCATCTGCGTCTCCGTCCTTCTCCCACACTCCCACACCTCCCATGCTACCGTCTGACTGGCTCGGCAATTGGATCTCCTCTGACTCTCCCTTGGTCGCTTCATATTTCTCCTCTACCTCCTCCTCACCTCTGCTCTCCGGTGGGCCTGTCTTGACGGTGCTGCCAGTCACGGTGGGGGATCGTTCCCTATAGTTTTCATCAGGCAGCCTGCAGGTCTTCTTCCTGCTACTAAGCCACTTCTCATGGAGGGGGGACTTCCGCTTGTGCCTCGAGGACAGTGCTGTATCCTGTTCTTCGTCTTCAACCCCACCAGACTGGCTAACCTCCATCCTTGCTTCCCCCTCGTTGAACTCCTCCTCACCACAGGTGACCACGCTGAGATGTTGAAGCAAAGCTGACCTCTGCTGCTGGGAACTGGCCGCCAGACCCATGTTTGCAACCTGGGAAGACGGAGACTGTGGGGGTTGTTGTAGTGATCTCCAGCCTTTAGGGGGCGAGGTGGGGAAGTTGCGCTTGGAAAGGTGGAGCTTGCACGCCTTGACTACAGTGTTCAGGTGCAGGTGCGAGGCAGCCAGGAGCACGTCCATCACATTGGAGGCCCCCAGGGAGAGGGTGGAAGTGTAGATCATGTCCAGTAGGGTGGAAAAAGCCTCAGGGGTCACCACCTCCGGGTCCAGCTCCATCACACTCGGGGCTCCACCTCCGTCGGCTCCTGACCCTCCACCTTCATCACCATCCGAGGAGCTCAGAAGGGCCCTGAAGTGAGAGCTGCAGGCTGCTAGGATGGAGCGGTGGGCCTGGAAGCTCTGGCCCCCCACCAACACTACACAGTCACATAGCTGAGCATGGAGACGCTGGTGGTTCAGCTGCTGGAAGATGTGCTGGAAGTGACCTGGGAAGTCCATGGTGGCCCTGTGGATAATGAGTGTGACAAGGAGAAGTGGGTGGATGTTTTTGTTTTCAGATATTGAGGCGTTGCTGTGTGCGTGGTGCTACTGGCAGCATCATAATAACCCACTGCTCAGAAACAGCCCGGTGCCTGCATGCCGCCCTGGTCTCATCTGCTGGAAACAAGCAATCTGACCGGACTCTTGAAAGCGTTTACCTCTGTGGTGCGTAATCACATCGTTTGCCCGGCCACCCTGGAGATGCGCGCCGGCTGGGGCGGGTCTAATCGGACAAAAAAACTCGGGAAGGATGCGATGTTTCAAGCAGAGATGCCTCATGAAAATGATCCGCGCCGCTGTTTCCTTCTCAGTCCCGATTCACATTTAATGTCCCGGATGGTGATTAATAATATACCAATGATCAAAATGATTTTCTGCGCTGTAAGAACCGGCCCGGATCAGCATCCAGCGTCTGCGCCTCCATTACACCCACAGCAGCAGCATCTCCTTGGTAAAATGTGACAGCATTGCCCCCAACTGGTGATTTTGCGGCTGTGCATTTCAGTTTAACTGGTGGATTTCAGTCAAATCCTTTGTATATAACGTGTGGTGTTACCGGACTGTTGTCTAATGTGGTTGATTGGTCTCTAGTGTTCTTAGACAAAGATTGAGTAACCAGTAACAGATATCTTAAACAAACATTCAACATGGTTCCCTTTCATTTTATTGACACAGCAGGCAGACACACACAATACCATACTCTGCATTTAATGCTCACAATATGATGTTTTCTGTAACAAAAATGTACTATCGTTGATGACAAACAACAAGACTACAAATGACAACATCGTCGTTATTTTTTTCCAGGTGCAGGGATGGACACTGGTCATCTTGTGTTGTAAAGGTCCAGGCTCTCTGGTGTTGTCAGCAGAGGATGGGAGGAGGGAAGAAGAGACTCCGGCTGCTCGGCTCATATACTGTCCAACTTCTTTAATACATATGGAGCTGTTAATATGAGGGGGAGGGGGTATTAGTTTCTGCTACAAGAGGCACAGTAGTACAGGGACATACATGAGCAAACCCTAAGGACAAAACACTATAGAGGCTCATAGTGTGTCTGGATTTATAGCAGGTTGCTATTGCACTTGTAATACATCACCTACAGTTCAGTTGTGGGTTTTGTATGGCATCCTATAACATGCATTATAGGACTACTGTAGTTATTTTTCGTTTGGGAATGTTGTCATCGGTACACGAATGGATAAGTTGACACATCCGACATCCGAAATATCAGATAGCCACTATAATAGGCGTGTATTTGCACGTTATAAGCGTCAATGTCACACATTTGCCTGTACTTACTGACTCGCAGAAGGGCAACGTAAATAATAAAGTTGCGCACGGATGAGATGACGTCTTCTCGCATTTTCTTTTTCATCTCTTCTGGGTCCATCTTAGGCCCGAGTCCCTCCAGTTTAAACATGATCTCTGTGTCTTTAGGTGAGTGTTTGGCCTGCCTGTGTGTAGAGAATTCACCGTTTCGGAAGCATGGATGATTTAAGCCAAAACCGGAAATGCGTAATGACGTATGATGGTAAACTACGGCGGCCGCAGAGGGACAAACTTCATTAGGGAGGCAATTGAGAAATGAAATGAAAAGGAAATCAGGACAGGCGAGGAGCTTCAATAATCACGGATATGAGATGAAGAAATTGGATGCCGTGAACCGTGATTTCAGTCAAATGTCCTATCAGAGGGGTAGTGGAGGGTAAAGCCCAAAGAAAAGAAATAAAAACGGAAAAAATAGCCTCTATTTAGGCTGTCAAAGTAAGTAGAACTCGTAACTTGATGTAAGTTATATGAAGATACGCAGGGATACGCATGGAAAGTGCTTTTCTGACTGTACAATGCATTTTATTTAACGTGTTTTTATATTTTTTTGATCTGATCATTGTTGATATTTGTGGCCGTTTAACTACATTTGATTTTGTTATCACTACATCATCAGTGAATGTAATGATGAAGTGTAAACAGCACATTGATGTGGTCAGTGTATGATACCTCGAGAATTAATTCATACCAATATAATAATTGGCAATATAACATGCAACAACATTCATATAAACCATATAATAATGATGATAATAATCTTTGTTCTAACCAGCTGACCTTGTG
>CABFOS010121499.1:0-10750 GCA_900660315.1 Diretmoides pauciradiatus
AAAAGCAAAAAGCTAAAGCACATATGTCCAGAAAGGATCTGGCAAGAGCTAAGACAGTCGGAGATGAACACAGAAGTACTCAGAGCACACCCAGAGAAATCAACAGCTAGAAAAACATACATCACCCGCAGCCCCCCTACCAAGAGAGGAGCTGAGTGCCAGGAATACGCTCGCTGCATCAGGCAGAACAGGTGTTATCAGACAAACAAGGTACCACTGTCGTGTCTACAGAAAAAAACTGTGTGGAAATCAACTTGAACGAATGTAATGAATGGTTCACAAAGTAAAGTATTGAGCAGCTTGGGTGGAAAACTCTCTGCATGTTGGAGACTCAAATCCAAAGCTCATTACATGTAGCACTGCATTAGAAGCTGATGCAAAAGCTGACTATCCCCCAACTCGCGGCTGATTTCTTCCCCTTGCTCCCCAGTGAATGGCATAGAGAGCAATCACATCAGCCATGCATCAGACTGCTCTAAAAGCCTTTCCTCTATTGTATATTCCCTCCACCACATCCCAAACTGGCAGGACAGAGAGTTCTGATTAGCATCAAAGCCTTTGATTGCCCCACTCAACAATCAGTGCTGTTCTCCTGTATGATGCCTGCTGAGATTGAGTGAGAGTGTGTGTGTGTGTGTGTGTGTGTTAGGGGTTGCACGACTGCTGATTTTTTTAAGTTGACCTTTCTATCAATGAAGTCGACATGACGTCAACTAGTCGTCAATGACGTCATCATGTATACACAGTGACAGAAGAGCTGTCCAAAAATGAGCAACGTTTTCGCTTATCATTTATAACGGCGATCTCGCCCATGTGTAGATAGATAGTATTTTCTACCGTTGGTAGGTTTCCTGGACTCCGTTACCCATGCACCCTAGCAGGTGATGTTGTGTTTTCTGAGGCAAAGAGTGTTGTTGTTGTTGCGAGTGGAATAAAGAAAGCTCTTCAACACGAAAGTAGATCTCCGACTCTATTTAACTCAACTCCTACAACAGTATATTTCCACACATTTGATGTGTAAAGTCCAATGTCGACGTCTCCTGGCAGCGGTCGACTTGTAGTCGCGTCGATACGTCGACTAGACTGCAATCCCTAGTGTGTGTGTGTGTGTGTGTGTGTGTACGATTGGTGAGAAATAGAGAGCAGACAGAGAAGAAACAGAGAACTTACTACAGTAGGTGTTTTTAATTTGTCCCTGTGTAAGCATGTGCGCATTTGCTTTACACATGCACTGTGTGCTGTGATGTTTTGAGATGAATCTAACGGCTCCTGTAATATGCTGGCCTCTGAAGCTTACCTCACTTTCCTTTTGATGTTTCACACAGCAGCCTCATCCTCTAGTCTGGACCGTTCACTCTGGCCCTGAAAACAGGCTGCTTCTTTAAAGATACCTTTCTCTGTGGCTAAATATGATTAGCTGCAGAGGACATTGTAGCTCTCTCCACAGCTAATACATTTAGTATGGATTGTCTGAAGGGTAAGACTACGGCTAGCAGCAGAGGGATCAATATTCTAAGTCAGAGTCTGTCTGGAGAAGAGGAACCATGCTGGGAGATGGTTAACTGTTCTAAGGCAGCAAATGCTGTCTGGAAGCACCGAATGCCAGGAATCCCACAATATCGAACACTTCTTCAAAAGGTAATGCTTAATACTCAAGCTGGGCGATGGGGTATGTTGAGTGTCTGTATCAGACAAGGAGCTTGTTGAAGATTTGTTGTGGCTATCTCCAAGGATAGGAGATTATATAAGGCAAATCTGGATGATTCCTTATAGTCTATAGAGCAGCACTTAAGGCCAGAGCCCCATAGGGCCTTGCCTCCGTAGAGCTGATGTCAAAGTAGTACTCTAAATGGAGAATAGGGTGTCCTTTGAGATAGAAGGGGAAAGGACCCAGATTTAAGTGGCTTCATTTGCATATGGGAATCCCTCACTTAAGCCCATTTGAATCGCACACACAAACTCATACTGACAGAAACGGACATTCACACACACACAATTGCCCAAGGACATAAATACACACGCTCACACACAGACACATTCCTCTCCCTTTTCCTTGAGTCAGAAGACATTAGCACTGCATCTATTTCTGGAGGCCCATTAAGGCAGTAAAACATTTAAGATCCACACAGAGTGATTCCTACTGTCAGAATGACCCGTTCTTTCCCCCATTTCTTCTGCTCATGTAAAAAAAAGCTGACACGAAGCTTGTGACAGAAACATGTATTTGGTGCCATTCTGGATCCGGCTGAGTGGGCTGGCATGCAGGCTGGAAGGGTGGGTGAGGGGGTGTGGAGATGAGAAGAGTTAGGTGGAGGGGGATGCAGTCGTTCGCCCGCCAAATGGGTCCATTTTGCTGAAATGTGAAGCCTGCACTTTCCTGACACGCTATAATAAATCTATCAATTGTGCGTATTTGTGTGTGTGTGCGTGTGTGCGTGCGCGCGCACACGCGTACGTTATGCATGAAGAGGAAATTGGTGGCGTCTAAACAGGAAATATCCCCTTCCCTTCCCCTCTATAGAGGTGACACTCACAGTAACAGCTAACAGCGCAGCTCACCATAACACAGGGTGGCATATGCCTTATAATGGGAATACATTGTACAGAGACACACACTGTACACTCACACACGCACACGTGTATGCGCAAAGAGGCTAATGTGGAATGGGTAGACAGCATTGTGTGCTTCCCATCTCAGATCCATACATAAATATATCATTTCCTGTCCAGTGAAGACTAAATCCATGAAAGCAGGAATGTTAGGGTACCTTAATGTGAAATGACAGGCTTCTGGGCAGCTTTTAGAAGCCTAACAAGCCTCAATAGTCTATTTCCAGAAGGAAAGTACAGAATGCTAGCAGATGGGTAGCTTTGCAACTTGCTGGGTTGAGCTGCCCCCGTCGATATTCAGTACAGTACAGTATGTGTAGATGTAGTTTCTCAGCATGCCTACTGCAATATTAAGGCCCTCTGACCTGTTGGGATACCCGCCCTACTCTGACTTCTTCCGATAGACATGATGATATGATATGTAAAGTACACACTGGATGAGAAAGAGAAGCTGGAGGAGCTTTGAGGAGATGAGAAAATATGAGAGAATCTTTACTTGGATGCAACTAACTCCCCCTTGGAAAACTGAATGCATTGCAGATTACTAAAAGAAGCTAAAAACTAAAAACGAAGAATCTATTACTGTTTTTATTGTTCTTGTACTCACAGAGTACAGTGTGTAAGTGTGAAGAGGGTGCTATTCTAGGGTGAAAGTGTGTGTGGTGTTGGTGTGGGAAGGTGGTATCTAGGTCTGTGTGGTGAATCTGTTTCAGTGGCAACCAAGGTGTTGCAAGCGACATGTTGTCTGTTAATTCACATTCACCACAGGTGGTTGAGAGCGGAGAGGGGGTCTTAAAGGTGCAATCCTCCCTTCGGTGGTTTGGGCTGGACTTAGAAATATTTTCAAATGTCTCAAACGATTAGCAACGCCCCCACAATCAGGAATGCCCTCCCCTCAAAATGCTCTCTCCCTCTCCTGTCTCCCAAATGCCAACTCGTTAACGAGCTCGTTTGATAGACAGCTCGGCCATTCCAATCATTTGACTTGGTTTGAACTTTGATTGGCTGTTTTTTCGCTCCTGCCTCTTCCCCAGATGATGCATTTTGGTAATTCATGTGTCAAATGTCTTATTTACTGTCGATTTACTGTCGATTACTGTCGGGATATTATGAGAAAATCAAAATTATGCCAAAAATCACTTGGGAGGGACCCCATCTTTGACCAAAGGTTATGAGCAGATGATCCCTATGATCCCTATAACTATAACTCCCTGGCATTCACTGGTTTCGTGCCCCCATGGCTGCAACCCAGTAAATAATTGCTCTGGAAAATTGCATAGATAATGCAATGATGTGTAAAAGTAAAATTAGTTGGAGCTAGAGGTTATAATTATCAACTGATCTCACAGCCAACATTCCTTAAAGTATTAACTAATGATTACAGCACAACCACCCATGTTGATTTCAGCAGTGATTATACAGTAGCCCATGTTACATCCACACAATCATAACTGTCATCAGTGATAAACCCGCTGACGCTGAGTCGCCTCTCAGGGGTGTGCAATGGACATGAGTACATGAATCTACAGATCTCTCTCTCTCTCTCTTTCCCCTTCTCTCACTCTACTTTCCCTCTCGTTCTCCGCCTTTGGACAAACATTAGCAATGATATTGCGTCACTCTGCCTTCATTCCGCTAATAACTGCAGATATATACTTGATACATCTCACATGTCCTCCCCCAGTCTGTGATACCAGGGGAAATCTGCTCAGCTAAGATAGTCCAGCTGTAAATAGCTTCTGTATAAGACCTTCCCACCCAGGATCACACTGCAGGAAAAAAAAGTAACGTTCACAAAGTGTTGCCCTGGGCTTTAGGGGAAGCAGGTTAGTCCAAGCCGAGCTCCACCACAGAAGACATGGCGGACTAATTAGGCTGACTTAGTTATATACGGCTTTGATACAGCTCCATCACTGGCTCATACTGGCTCCATCCCCTCTGCCTTTTAAAGCAGAAAAAGATACCGCAGGTAATAATGGAGAGGATTTGACTGAAGATGAGGTGGGGGGCAAGGAAAGATATATAAGATATTACTCCCAATTCACCTCCCGCTATCGCCTCCACTGTCTCCGTGTGCTGACCCGTCTCTGATGCTGACCCAAAAAGACTACAAAAGGAACAGCATCCTCCTATCCTCGGGCTCTGTGCTCTGCAGCTACAGTACAAGGAGCTCTTGGCACTAACTTCCCTGAGGTGATCATCCCTCAACACGCCTCACAGACTACATTCTTTTCTGCTTGCTCCCAAATAACGGGCGGGATCTCCTACAGACATTCCCCGTATTCTATCACAGGCAAACAAATGATGAATATAACATGAACCGAAGGGAGGGTGAGCATGGGGGTAAACTACTGAACTATACATATTTTATGAAAACAACCCTAGGTTACAGAAGGAGGAAAGGGGACTCAACTTATAGTGGCAGCCATTGTAGCTCCCCTTCATGAATCTATACTGCTAATATTTCTTTTCTTGAACATTATACAGTAGAGCAAAATTGTTTCTCCACCAACTTGTCGCCAATCCAATGGCCAAAAACAGAAACAAAACATGATTTTACCACACGTTTTCTCGTGGGGGGGTGGAGCAAAAGTGCAGCACACGGTGAAAAGTAGGATTTTTACAGTGAAAGAGATGAAAATGAAAGCGTGAAAGGGAGCCCAGCTGTTAATGTTATAGCTCACAACCACCTACTCATTTACCTGCATTTGATTATACTATTCAGATTTCCTGTCTTCCACTTTATAATTATTGCTTGCTCTTTTTCTTCTTCACTATTACCAGGCACTATTACTTGGCAATCATGATAATCCATGTTGACATAATCTACTGTTCCCACTTATTTAAAGTTGTTCCAGATAAGCGTGTCAGCTAAATACTTAAAATGTAAATTGCTGCTACAAGTCTCTTCAGTTGAGTATGCATGTATGTGCATGCATGTGTGCGTGTGTGCATGCGTGTGTGCGTGTGAAGACACAGTGTCCCAGGTTGATATTGGCCAGAGTGTGCCGTGAATATTATCCACCCTGGCCAGACTCACTGCACTGGCTGGTGTTAATCTGATTCAGCTAGTACAGGCACATTGGGAAAAACATCTGTTTGGAACAAAACACACACACACACACACACACTCTCTCTATCTGGAGGTGGCGCCCAGCATCTGTTTGGCCAGCACTACCACATTCAGTTATTGTGAAACACTGGCAGCAGGCTGTGTTGGCCATGAGAAGCTCTTTTACTGCGGCACTGTGACTGGGTGACCGAACAGCCGTCCAGCTGCCTGCTCGCCTCCTACTTACACACACATTCAAATACAGCCACCGCACCAACTCCCACTCCCCCTCTCACCCTCTTTTCTGACGTCACCCATACGCTCACGCTTTTAAGAGCATTCTGCAGCTTTTTAAGTAGCTATTCATTTAACAGTGTGATTATCTAGCTGGTGTCACGGTGCTCTATCTCACAAAGGGATTGGGTGTGTTATTAACGCCCTCCTCTCAGGCACAGATGGCATCTGTTCAGAGGACATGCGAAAAGAAAAAATATCACACATACTCAACTATTGATGCATACAGTATATTTCCCAGGATGACTGTATGTACAGTATATTTTATGCCACACTGCGACAGCGTATGAACAATTCCTTATTGCAAGGAGAAAGTGGTCAATCAAACATGCTCTGACACACAAATGGACACAAACACGCACGCTCGCACGCATGCAAACACACATTGAATGAAATGCTGAGAAATTCCCTCCCAGTATGCATAGATCTTCAAGTCTTGAGATAATTCCATGTATTGTAAAATATGAAGGTGATGTCTTGTGCCAATCTGTCATGTCTTATCTTAAGAAATGCATCTCTTTGGGGAGAGCCAGTTTAGCATTTAGCGTGTACATATATCACGTCAATGTCACTTTACAAAAGCACCCCATTTGTATTACTGACAGCTGTGTGTGTGTGTGTGTGTATGTGAGAAAATGTGTGTATGTGTGTCTTTGTACACATGTGTTAATGTGTGGGTGGGGTGTGCATGGGTGTGTTGTCTTACAGAAAGAGACAGAGGGAGATAAGCAGAAAGGGGGGCAGACACATAGAGGAAAAATAAAGGGGGATAGGAAAACGAGGGAGAGAGAGAGTTGGGGGGGGGTTAAGAGAAAGAGTTAAGCCAAGGCCTGGAGGAGTTCCAGTTATTTACATATGCAGATTCTGGTCACCCTAGATCCCTGCCCTAATCAAGAGAAACCAATTAAAACTCTCTTCATTTAATGTTTACGTTAATTAACCGTAACAATTAATGGCTTTCCAAAGTCCTATTGTGGCGGTTTCAATTAAAAGCTGCCTGTAACAAAGGTTGCCATCCAGTCCTATAAATCATTCAGACAATACTCCAGTGAGAAGAAGAAGTCCATCCCAGGGCAAAGCGAATGAGTGAAATAGGCTCATATATCACCTGTGTTTCATTTTGTGTTGGGCTTCATCCCCGTACTTGGCTTTACAAGTCCAATCTTCTGTTTAGTTGTTAGTTATTAGTGTCAATATGGATAGTTGGTTAGGTAATCAGAAGTCTTTGTGTGAATAGAAATGAATGTATATGTGTGTGCGTGAGTGCGTGCATGTACCCAGATACGTGCAGGTGTGTGCGGGAGTGACTAGCCATCAAACCCGCAGCACTTGTACTGGTCAGCAGATTGTTGGGTGGGACCCAGTGGACCATTAGCTGTCTGTAGCTGCCAGGGCTAAGAGCTGATAATGACAGGTGGTGTACACACCCCGGAGGTCTGACAAGCTCAGGGCACCGTGCCATGTAACAACAGGCTTTACTACTGGCACCAAACCTATGATGGCAGCCTTTAACGCTGGCACTGACGCAGCTATGACAGAAGAATCCCAAGCAGTATCACTATGGCAGCGATGGGAAAAAAAGCTGTTATAGCGGCCATTACTACAGGCAGTTAAACTAAAATGGCAGCCATTGTTAATGGCAGGGAAACCACTATACCGCCATTACTGTTGTTGACATACTCTTGGGAAATGCATTCAAACCCCTATGGAGACTGAGAAGGCAATTCTGATTCTGAATAACAGTGAATCTTAGTCATTCAGTCAAGACATTTTCGCCAAACAAGCCTGCACAGCAACAGTTCTCCCCATTCATTGACACTGGCGGTGTTATTATACAGATTAGCTATAGATGTCCAGATCGCTTTTATTTTATATTCCTTTCTCCGTCACTGTACGATGTGCTTTCAAACTGTCTGTTCATAGAAGACGCCGTCCTCCTCGGACCGGCACGGAGACAGCTCAGGAAAAATCCCTGACACCAATTTCCATTTAATTCCCGCTGTGTTTAATGTAACACTGCACGGCTGCATTTTCCCCCACTACCACCTGCCAAAGTAAATACTGCGCTGACCCCTCACACACACAAAACACAAATCAGCAAGAAGCATGTGTCTGTGTGCATACGTGTTATGTGTGTAGGTTTGTGTGTGTGTGTGTGTATGTTGTGGCTGCCCATGCACACACACCTCTCTCACCCCCACTCAGCCCTTCTCACCCAGTGCAGAACACTCTTTGCACTAATCTCTCTGTACACTCTCAGGGCTATTGTTCGTTTCTGCTGTGAGCTTATTCATGTGCCACTGCACCACACTCTCCACTCATTTCAATACTCCGACTGTGCCAAGAGCAAAAAAAAATAGTTTTAAGCCCCCTCCTCCTGCTGTTGAAGCTTTCCTCTCACCTCCTCTGTTGTGTATGTGAAATCGGTGAATTCTACTGGCTATGACCAGTCATTAAAATGTCGAGTAGCAGCTGGACACTGTCATATTTCAATCGCACAGTTTGCTTATAATGTACAGGTGGCCGGTAGGCTGTCGATGGACACAAGCGGAAAGCCATGGCTGATGTTCTGATTTGATGACTGTTGCCATGGCGCTGAGATGGAAATGGAAAGAGGGCTATGAGACATTCACACAGAGAGGATAAATGGAGAATCTCACACATGCACACACGCACGCACGCACACACACACACACAGCTGTGACTCCCCATCAGCATCCTGTACAGTCCAGTAAGTCTTTGTTTGGATCAGTGAGCTGTAAGGGGCCAACATTAAGACATCAGGGTTGGGTCCAACATTCTGACAGCTTGTCAAGTACAGAAGCCTGAATGACTATGAGATGAGAGTGCTATAAAAGAAAAAAACAACATAACTTTTCTAACCTGGATGGCTACAATCAGGAAGGAAGGTGGATCCATGGTAACTCTTCAGCCACTCCTGGATGGCTGAAAGGGGGGTTCAATAAAAGCCGTTTCTTGCTCCAGCGGACGTGTTTATAGCATTTCCTCTGGCCAAGCACGGCGCCAGGGTTAAGTTGATCATCTCTCACTCTGGTAAAATAGCCAGAGGAGTCCGTGTACCACTAGATCAACTCTACAACTTAAAGACCCTAAACGTTACAGCTCAGATGATCGATATGGCACTGAGCAATGTTCTTTACGAGCTAATAGACAAATCCATTCCTGCAAAACCCCTTGGGCCTGGGGGGAGCCAAGAAGGGAGTTAGAGTACACTGCTGTTTGCCTGGTGTTGCCACTTACACCTACACTTGTGCGCGCGCGCGCACACACACACACACACACACAAGCGTGCATGTGCATATACATGTGCATGTGCATGGTTGCATTTGCACATCTGTGGATGTGTCAGAGGGTATGGTTGCTGATTCCTGTGAGGTTATCATGGCTACAGAACTGCCAAAAGGAGATTTATGTCTTCTAACATCAGAAGGAGAAAGAACACATAAAACCCATTTGATTCAGATTGCTTAAATTCTCCTCTCTGACTCTTGTGAATAGAAGAGCTTACATGGTGCAATTGTAATTCCCTCACTATCTAATTAAAAGTGAGGATCGTCCAATAACAGGGCTGCATCTTGAAGTGGAGAAATGTTTAAAGTCAGGTGGCATAATTCCCATTTGAAATATATACCTGTTTAACACCTGTTGCCATTTCACCAGCTTCCATCAGTTCACCCAAATGGTTTCGCAAGCATAGCCGTGATGCCTATCAAATAATGAGTGCTAGCTGAAATTAGCAATTAAAAACTGTATGATAGCAAAACCTCCCCAGAAATTGAGTAATTATAATGATGGCTCTCTAATATCCTGTGCAACACCTTTGCGTGCCAGCGAGACCCTCCGTCTTGCCGATCTGCCTGGTGCTTTCTTTGTCTCCCCTTCTGCAGTATGTCATGCTCATTAAACTGTAAGGTCACTTTTTCATTCCACTCGTCTACCCCTTGTCTTCATGCTCTGACTAACCTTCTGCAATACTTCTCTTCTTTGAACACAGCTTGGCCAAACTAGACTGCAAAACTTGATCGTTACAGGAATAATGGGCCACGCTTATAAAGGATTTAAGCCCCCTGAATGAGATCATACAGTACATCCTGGACCAGCCTAGGTTGCACCATCCAAGTCCTAACAGCTATCTAATTTTGGGGCAATATGTCTTCATTTATAGTGTGAAAATATTCTGAAAACCTGACATATTCTCTGTTACAGTGTAACTGTCACAGACTCCCAGTCAGGACAGAGACAATTGGATTAATTTTGCTTATCCTTCACTTATTGTAGACGGGCATATTAAGAGAAATGGAAATTAGTCAGAATACATTTGAATAAGTCTCTAGGGTTCATTTCTCCAGCAAATTTTGGATTAAGTGAGCAATGTAGTTGTAGAACAGAGACACTGAAAGAAAATGAACAAAACTCTCCAATGTCTCTCTCCCTCTCCCTCTATCTATCTATCTATCTATCTATCTATCTATCTATCTATCTATCTATCTATCTATCTATCTATCTATCTATCTATCTATCTATCTATCTATCTATCTATCTATCTATCTATCTATCTATCTATCTATCTATCTATCTATCTATCTATCTATCTATCTATCTATCTATCTATCTATCTATCTATCTATCTATCTATCTATCTATCTATCTATCTATCTATCTATCTATCTATCTATCTATCTATCTATCTATCTATCTATCTATCTATCTATCTATCTATCTATCTATCTATCTATCTATCTATCTATCTATCTATCTATCTATCTATCTAGC